>CAOLHI010001547.1:142500-363955 GCA_948474755.1 Ctenosaura bakeri
GCTTACATGTCATTGAAGCAGTGAATCTGCTTGAAGTTTTACACTGATGTTTAAAGGAGCTACCCAAACTGTTCCGAGTCCCAAAATAGGTTCATAAGTTTGGAAAGGTCCTCTAGAATTTGAACTAAAGCCCAGAGTGAATTCACCATATCACTGACTTGAATGCCACCACTTACTGCTAGAGACATAATTACTTTACATATATTATTATTACATTAATGGGGATCAAAGGCTGTTCATTCCGGCCCTATCTGCACACTCCAACTTTCTAGGTTTGGCAGGGTTTTAGTACTTTTAATAACCATCAGATGGGCAGAAAATCTGTCTGAGCTACTCCACTTTGACCTTTTTCTTCAGGACTAGTAATTATCATTCTTTTCACCCAATCATTCTCTATCTGACTTTTCACGCCTCTCTTTCCAATAGCTTTGCATTGTTCTGGATAATGTCTGGTGTTTTTGTCAGTCCAAATAAAATACTCTGATTAATTGGAGCCCTCTCTACAGTTAGTACTGATATACACAGAAGAAGAGCTCCTGCCTTTACCCTCCTCTCACAGGCCTCCTTTGAGCTATAATCCCCCAAATTCTAAGGAGACCATTGGGGATGGGCTTCAAAGTGCCCCACCCCTTAGGGTAACACCATAAAACTGCACATAGCTCTGTTAACCATGAACTTCTAAATTTGGCATCTCCTGAATTCTTGTGCCAGAGTTTTGCAGTAGTCTTGCAGAGCAAACCCCAATGGTTGTGGTAGGTACCATAAAATTTGAAGCTTGTTCTCCAGTACAGCTGGAAAACTTTGACTTAGGAATTATGGAGGTACCAAATTTAAAAGTTCATGGTTAATAGATTTATATGCATGTGCAACACACACACACGCAAACTATGGAATCGTGGGGCTGCCTATCAGGTTCTTGGAGAGTGTTAGCAGGAAAGGCAGCATTTGCTAGAGCTGGTTGTGATTCATGGCGATAGAAGGATATCTTCATCTACATGACTGGTGGACACCCCCACTTTCTTCTGAGTCATAAGCAACAGTGCCAACAAGATCCCAGTCGAAGTCACATGCTTCATGCTTAAGTGGTGTTGAAATCAATGGGGCAAATTAATCATTGATTTAAAAAAAAAAGAGCAACTAACTTTTTGCAGATTGGGTATTGAACAGTAAAATTGCCTTTGGAAATATTGGATGGAGAGATTTTTTAAAAAAATTACTCAGTGTTTCATCCTCCAACCCATGTCATTAGAAAAAGAAAGGAAAACCTTACTGTTTTGCTGAAAAGGCTCTCAAGGCAGGCTCTGCATGTATGAACTGAGAGCAATAATCTTCCACACATTACCCATCTCGCAGCAATTGTGTTCAGGCCAGACAGACTGTTCTAGTGTGGCTGTTCCAGACATCATCATCACCATCATCATCATCTATATACTGCCTAGACTAGGACTAAAAACATCTTATACATTTAAAAGACAAAATTAAAAGATCAGTATTAAAACCGAATTAAACTATAAACCATATTAAAAACATAGACTCTAATTGTTTTTTAAAAAGTTAAGCAATACAATCTAAAAAAAATTATAGTACTTACAGACTTTTGGTTAAAAGCCTTCTATCCTAAAATCTATCTGAATAAAAAATGATTTTACATAACAATGGAAGCATGTCAAGGAGGGGGCCATTCTAGCCTCCATAGAGAGGGAGTTCTAAAGTTTAGGGGCAGCCACTGAGAAGGCCCTGTCTTGTCTTCCCAGCAACTTAACCTGTATGACGTTGGGAGCCACAATGGAGAAGGCTCTGTCCTGAGTAAAAGGCTCTTTTAATTCTGAAGTCAGGGAAACTTGAAGGAAGGCACCAAAGATAAGACCTAACAGAGGATTATATGGAAGCAGGTGGTTTCTGAGATATTTTGCTACCAAAATGACCGCATCTGTCTTTGGTCAGTTTTCAGAATATTTCAGCTGACTTTCAGGGGCACACTTTCTCAAAACAATGTACATAAAAAGTGAAAAACAAAGTATGAATGACAGATGATTATGTCTGGAACTTGATTACCAAGTGTCAGATTGTGTACTATTCATACATATGTGTGTTTGTCACCTGCCTTAAAGTCACCTGTTGATTTACAGTGACTCCACGAATTTCATAGGGTTTTCTTAGGCAAGAAGTCCTCTGAGGTGGTTTAGCCAGTTCCTCCCCTCCCAGTACTAACCAGAGCTAATCCCACTTAGCTTCAGATAAGATCTGTGCCTTTACATAGACGCATCTATATCATAATTTAAAGTTTTTTGTCTATATTTTTGAATATCTGTTATGTTGTACAAATTGATTTTCTTGGTCACAGAATTACCAAACTTGGTGTATTATCTAATAAGGGAGGGGGTGAAAACTGTAGTAAGGTTTTGGACCCACTCCATTGGCTACTTCAGGAATCTCCAAAGCAAATGCTTTCAATTTCTGGCTTTTGTTTGTTGTTTGGTGTTTACACTAAGAATAACAACCTAAACATTTTCCTGCAAGTCTAAGACCAACCAGAAAACCTGGTATTTTGTTTTTAAATATGCTGGATTGGGTTCATTTTGTGAGGGACTTGGTGTGAAACACATTTCAAGGACTGTAGGTGTTACCAGTCAAAACTTTAATGTGAGTCATAAGCAAAATCATCAACAGCAATCTGAGGAATGCCAGGTCAGTTTCCTAACACAGAAAAAAAAAATCAACGGTAGACTTGAAGAAATAAAAGATCAAAGCATAGTGTTGATTGAGAAGAGGGGGAGAGAGATTTCCTGCCATTTTCCTGGCTTGGGACCCAAGCTGGTCAACATCAGTTCATAGATTTGGAGCTACTACTCAAAAGGCCCTGTAGCTAATGCCTCCCTATCTTGTGGATCTCCATGGTGGGCACTCAAGAAGGACCTTTGAGATAGGTCTTGACATACAAGAAGAGTTGCAATGGCAGTGGATGGCTTCCATGTGAACAAAGAAGTGAATCTACTCCAGATTTTAATCCAAACTTTAAAGAAGTGATCAGAAATGCTAAATCTATTTTGGAATCAGGTTTGGCACCATGGATTCCTCCTTTACAGCCTAAAATAGATTTATTACTCCGCCAACATGTAAACCATCAGCTGTGATTATTTTAATGGCTATAAGAAGCACCTTGAGTTGAATATGTATTAACTGGCCTTTCTTGGCTCCTGTTTATAAAATTCTATCATTCCATTTGTATGATTTGCCTAGTCACACCAACTACAGTAATGCCTTAAAAGAAAGGGCAGGGAACCTAATGGAACAGAAGGCCTGAAAGCAAACCAAGGAACCCAGAAGCAGCAAGAATCCCAGGCAACCTGGCATCAATAAAGAAGACTGGATAAGTGATAACAAGTTTCCAAGTAAGATCTATTTATGAAAGAAAGTAAAATGTCAGCCTTGGAGAAAGGCAAGGAACATGTATGTATACAGTGGCAGCTTGTGGCTTCAATGCCACTGAAGCTGTGAATCCACTCAGGGTCTGAACTTTGAAGGAGATGTCCAAGGTGCTGGATATATTTTGTATTTTGCAGATAAGATTCAGCACATAGGAAAAGGCCTTTGACAGATGAACTAAAACATGGAGCAAATTCACCGTTCTACTGACATTGAGGCAATAGTTGCCACTGTATAGATGTACGTATCTGAACATGAAAACATTCCTTAGCCATGACCATGCTGCCTGGGAGATTCTGTGAGTTTCAGCCCAAAATTTCCAAACTCTTATGTATACGTGTGCATTCATGCATAGATAACTTACATGCTACCTATTGAAATGTCATCCCAGGTAGCTAAAAATACTCTCAAAATACAATACAGTGTAACACAACCAAAATAGAGAAGAAACAGATAGCAGCATAATGCAATAGATAATTCAAATTTTATGACCAGCCTTTTAAAAAAAAATAGTAGGGAATGAACCAAGCAGTGGCTGGTGGCTGTCACATGAGTAAGGCAGTGAATCTCTTCTGGACACTAATCTAAGCTATAGAGGAGCTGTCCCAACTTTTGAGTTCTATCCCTAAACTAGGTCAAGTGCCCTGCATTACACTTTTAAAGTTCAGAGTAAAATTGAGAGCAAATTCACTCTCATACTGATAGTAAAACCACCAACTGCCACTAAATGAATCTCCTCCAGGAGAGAATTGTACAACTGGCATTCATCCAGATTACAACTGGGCACAGGATGAGATTTCTGTGTCAGGATGGGGTCAGGAAGATATGGATAGCAGTCAGTCTTTGTATATCTCTGCCAGAGCACAGAAATAATTTGTTACGTTTAACTAGTTATGTGCTAATTAGTTACCCCCTTCATCCAGCAAGAGTTAACTAGCTAATTTTTGGTTAATGGAACTCACTATCAGATGATCAAAATAAACTAGTTAAATTTAACTGATTTTGTATGCAAACTCTTCTACCCCTTCCCTAATGGGGTTGTACAAGTAAATTCTTTGCTTCACAGGACTCATTATTCCTATGGTGCAATGAATAAAAGATTTGCCAGATTATTCATTGCAGAGGTTATCTCAAGGGTAGTGGGACTGGAGACTGGAGATTGCTGGAAACTGAAGGTGGCAGGGACATCCCTTGCATGACAAATATGTACTCTAGCATTGATCTTTGTAGACCATGGTTCTTGATTCTAAGTAAGTGGGGAGGCAGAGAGGATTCAGTTATTCAATACTGCAGGAAATATTCTGCATATGCACAGGGGCTCTCAAAATATTTTTAATTAGGAACTTGCCATCTTTTTTTACAACAGAAACTTCTTGATAGGTTGAAGTACAACAACAGAGATAAACGTAAACAATACAAAAAACAATATGTAACTCTTCAGTGGGGACTATCAGAATTTACAATCAATAAGCTTTAACGACCTTATATACATAACTAAATATTCACCACTTGATCCATGAAGTTACTTATTGCTGAACTGTATTAGTGCAGTGGATCAGTTTCTTCCACGTGGAATGCACTCATCAGTTTTTTTTCACCTTTTCCAATGCAGAGAAACAAACCATGGTGTCTGGATGGTTGAGCGAACAGCAAAAATGTGAATAGTAGTAGAAAGAAGACAGAGCTAGATTAGTGATAATATTTAATTGAAGAGGCAGCCTTCCACAACCTACCAATTTCCAGATGCATGGCACTATAAATCCCACCATCCTTAGCCATAAATAAGATTTCAACATTATTTTTATTTTATTTTATTTTATTTTTGGGGGGATAGGCTGTTGTTGTTGTTGCTGTGTGCCTCCAAGTCTTTTCTGACTTATGGCAACCTAAGACGAACCAATCGCAGGGTTTTCTGGGGCTGAGAGTCTGTGACATGCCCAAAATCATCCAGTGGTTTTCCATGGCTGAGTGGGGAAGTGGATCTGCTCTTCAGGGTCATAGTTCAGCATTCACATTGCTACACCACAATGTAGATAGTCCATCCAAAAAATGTGAAGCTGAAGGAAGCAACTTTAAAAATGACTCAAGAAAGCTTTTTCAAAGGAGCTAATAACCAAACATGTTACTAGGGGGCACCACTAATAGCAAAATAGGCTATTCTCTGCAAATCCCATGGTTTCTTTGCTTTTCTAAATATGATTTAGTAACAAATTAATGACAATACAACAAATTAAGATGCACTCTCCTGACAAGAATTTAATTTCCCATCAATTGCACCATTAATTAATTTTTAGACTTAACATTTGAAGCTCTTTTCCCTGCAAGAAGTAGAGAACTGGACAACCTTGAGGTTGTTCCATAGATTGTGGTAGTATGATGAGTGAGGAAAGGCTTCCAGGGCCAGGAATATTCCATTAGCCTGCAGCAGAAGAAGAAAAGGGAAGTCAGACCACAGCATTGGCTCTACTGCAATCTGACAGCAGTCATGCCATCAGACTGTACTCTGCAGCTGAGGGAAAAAGGGGTGCAGAGCTCAGCCTGTGAGCTATGCTGAAACTAGCTGTCTTTGATTCAGTGCTTGGAAAGGTAGATTTAAAAATAGTTTGTTGCAATTCCCTCCACCCCCAGTAGTTTATTATTGTTAATGATAAAAAAAAATGTTTTGATAATCTCTTGGGCTACCTACAGACTGATTTTAAAAAACTGTGGAAGTCCCAGGTTTTATAACTGTAGTTTACAATTTTATTTTGGAGATCCCCATGACATTCATATCATCTTGAAATATTTCCTGGGAGCTCTAGGCGTTACCAAGGACTTTTCTTTCTCATTTCCCAGGTCAGTTTAAATCAATTCAGTACTTACCAAAATGAAATATATTTGTACTTGGCTGTGCATTTGTACTGTCACAGGAGCTGTAAAGGTGACCACCACCAAGTAAACACAGGATTTTTCCACCCAGGACACAGATTCAATAGAGGTCAAGTGAGGGAATGTTAACTCTAAAACCAAAATGGTCCCAGTGCTTTACAGGTGCAATATTGCTAAAGCACTTTAGCACTTTGACTATAACTCCTGAATAATAATTTTAAAACAGGCTTAGTGGATGTAGGAAATGAGACTAAACCTGTTAGAATTCAGCCTTCATTAGCAGAGTTATGCAGAGAAGCGGTTAAAGCTTTGTCTAATGACTTGTGGCTTCAGTTGTTGACTGATGCAATAAACACGAATGCAGGCAGCTTTGAGTAAAAGACTTAAAATACTTCACTAATGGCTTTTCATTTACATCTGTATTGATAGCCTGCTACTGGACTAACTAATGAATAATAGTAGGATCTCCGGTGTAACTTACCATCCTGCTTGATGGACGCGGAGCATGCAGAGTTCATAGGATAGCAGCCATGAGGACGAACAAAGAAGAAGAGAATAGCAAAGATGTCTCTCAGAGGAGGGTCTTAACTTTTAGGACAATGACCTAAGCACAGTCCTGGTCACATGATCTGATCACCTGAGAACTAAAAGTATTTATGATCATGCAATAAAAGACAGAGAAAGGCAAATGGCGAAGATCTGACATGCAGAGACAAAAGGAAACCCTGTCTGGCTATTCCCACTTGTTCTAGAAACAAGTTGGGGTGGGGGGAGAGAGAATGCTAGAATTTTCCAACAGTGGAAAACAATGTAAATCAATTTCTGAGTGCTGCATGGGACTGGATGTGGTACGTGATCAGTGGTGGGGTGGAGTGGTAGGCCTGAAGGGAAGGAGGGAAATCTGACTTATTTCACGGAAGACTAAATGTGGAATGGATGGAAACACCATCAGATGAATCCATAGTTGCTTGGAAAACCAGGCTCAAAAAGTTGTGATCAGTGGCTGTGCTACTAGAAGGAGGTCTTTGAGTGGAGTGCCTCAGAGTTCGGTGCTGGAACTGACATTCTTCAGTATTTTCATCAATTATTTAGATGGTGGGATGGAGGAGATCCTTATTTGATTTGCAGATGATAGAAGAATGAGAAGGGCGCCCAACACATTGGAAGATAGGAAAAGAATTCAAAAGGACTTTGATAAACCAATAAACTGGAAAACTGGGCTGAAACTAGTAAAATAAAATTCAACAGAGACACATGCAAAATTCTAGATTTAGGCCACAAAAAAACAAATGCACAGGTATAGGATGGGGAATGCTTGGCTCAGTAGTACTACATGTGAAAAGGTCCTTGGGATTATTGTTGATCACATGGTGAACATAAGCCAACAGTGTGATGCTGTAGCAAAGAAGGGAAATGCTATCTTAGCCTGCATTAATAGAAACATAGCTTCCAAGCTGAAGGAAGTAATAGTACCACTATATTCTGCGCTGGTCAGGCTGTATCTGTTCAGCTCTGTGTGCCTCATTTTGAAGAGGATATAGACAAGTTGGAGCAAGTTCAGAGAAGGGCAATGAGGATGGCAAGCAGTATGAAAATGAAGCTTAGGAGGAGATTGCTGGACATGTTCAGCTTGATGAAGAGAAAATTAAGGGATGTCATGATCGCTCTCTTTTAATGCTTCAAGGCCCGTCAGAAAGAGGAGAGTGTAGGCTTGCCTTAGAGGCTAGAAACAGGTCTAATAGTTTTAAGTTACAGGAGAGTAGAGTTTGATTGAACGTTAGAAGGAACTTACTGACAGTGAGAGTGGTTCAGTAAATGGAACCAATTGCTTAGAGTGGTGGAGGGGTCTTCTTCTCTGAATGTCTTCAAAAAAAGGCTGGAGAGCAACCTGCAGAGGATGCTTTAGTTGAAGATCCTGCACTGAGCAAGGGTTTGGACCTGATGGCCGATAGGGCCCCCCTCCAGCTCTATGATTCTATGAAATTTATTAATGCAACTCATGAATACACAGGTACAATCAAAACAAAAAAGAACTGGAAATTCTCAAGGCTTCCAGAGATATTTTTTCCCCTGGGACGGATGGATAGAGGACAGATAGAGAGATAGATAGATGTCTCCTTCCCTCTCATTTCAGGCTACTGACAGATAGTGTCCTTCTGAACACACCCTGAAAATATGCAGTTACCCCATCAGGACCTCTGGTTGTAACCCAACCTTTTTTCTGTTCTTCTTATTCTACTTAATGTAAGGGGGTTATCTGAATGTATGATTTCCCCTTTTTCTTCCTCCTGTAGATTGATACAGTGCATCCTTTCAGTACTTGCATTCCACTAACTCATTCTACCATTCATATGGTAAAGCAAATGGACATAGAGGATGGTGATGATGGAAGCAGTAATCCAGTACTTCCAGAGAGCCCCAGGTTAGAGAAGGCTGTTTCAAATAAGAGAATCCATTCTCAGAGCCAGGTCTTTCTGCTGAGAAAGATCATGGATCTTTCTACCCTAAGGCACTTCCTCCTTCTAGCCTCAAGGGCAGCATGTGATATAGATTCAGGATTCAGAGCCGCACACATGCTCACACATAGAAATATTTATATGCACACAGATACACATTGTAGATACCTTTTTTCATTCTCCCCACTCTTTTTTTCCTGTGATCCAGATGCAAATCACTCTCTCCTTGAATTGGTGGACAGGAAAAGGGGAAAGAGTGATTTGGAGTAAACTGGTTGAAAGTTGGGGCCTTGCACCAGAAGACTCAAGGCACCCTTAAGGTCTGAGGCCATGGGTATGGAATTATAAACCTGGTGAAGTCTGTACCCCTCTCTACACAGTCGTCTATGGATAAGATGATATTGGGTACAACCAAGTCCTTGACAAACTGTTAGATATTGCATTTGCATAAACTCATAGGCCATTTCCGCACTAACTTGTTATAGTGCTGTTATTCTACTTTCAGCATCCTATGGGATCCTGGGGTTTGTAGTTTAGGGAGGGGCCTCAAAGGCAGAAATGGCCTTAAAGGCCCCTCCCTAAACTGCAAACCCCAGGATTTTGTAGGATGCTGAAAGTGGAATAACAGCACTATAGCAGTATAGTGCAGAAATATCCATAGAGTCCATAAGGGCCACCTAGTCCAATTGCCTTCCATGCAAGCATATGCAACTGAAGCACTCCTGAGAGGTGGGCATCTAGTCTTTGCTTAAAGACTTTTAAAGAAGGTGGTGAGTTCTTACAGTCAAGAAGTTTGTCCTAATGTTTAGATGGTTTCTCCTTCCTTGTTACTGGAATTTATTAGTTCATCTTCTTGTCTCTGGAACAGTAGAAAACAAGTCCATTCTGTCTTACACATGATATCTCTTCAGGTATTTAAACAACACCTCTTCATCGTTTCCAAGCTAAATATACCAATATACCATGCATCAGGCATGCATCACAGGGCTTGATTTACAGATATGGTCACCTTCCTCTGATCACATTCCAGCTTGTCAATAGTTGTGAACTGTGGCACCCAGAACTGGACACCAAGGACTTGCTTTGCTCCTCTTCCCCTCCCTAAACTGCAAACCTCAGGATTCCATAGGATGTTGAAAGTGGGATAATAGCACTAGAACAGTCTCATGTGGAAATGGCCTTATGCCTATGGACCAGACCTTTCGCACACCTCACCATAAGTTATTCCTCCCTGTTTTGATTCAACCTAGAGATAGATCTCAAAGGTTTCAGGCACACATCTTTCTAATTGATTGCACAGAAAAGAATAAATGGACACAAATCTAACATCAGAAATGCAAACATTAAAAATGACAAGCAGGACACTCTGTAATTGCCCTTAAAGAGATCATTTTTTAAACAAAGGCATCTCAAAGGAATTATTTTCAGTAGCCTAACTTGGGACAAAGGATATTCTGACTGTTTTTTTTATTTATCCAGGGTGTGGTAATTTATTATCAGTGTTAGAACACCTGTATTATCACTCCCTGTAATATGAAAGAGGCTTTTAATCATTGTCTCTTTTAATAATTGTCTCTTTCTGTACTTTGTATATTTCACTTCTGAGATCCTTGTTTTCAGTCCCCAACTGCCCCAACTTCTCTCTCTCTCTCCTTCTCATTTATTTATTGCTGTTAAAATGTTTACATCCCACAATACACCTTGAGATCTCAGGACAGCATATAATGTTGTTGCTGTGTGCCCTCAAGTCATTTGCAACTTATGGTGACCCTAAGATGAATCTATCATGGAATTTTCTTGGCAAGATTTGTTCCGAGTAGGTTCGCCTTTGCTTTCCATTGAGGATGAGAGAGTGTGACTTACTCTAGGTCACCCGCTAGGCTTCCATAGCTGAAGGGAGATTCAAATCCTAGTCTCCATCATCATAGTCCAGTGCTGAAGTCACTACATCACATTGGCTCCTACAGCATACAGCAACATCAATGTAAAATAATTAAAATAGTAAAAAATAATTTGAACAGATTAAAAGCATATTAAACAATTTGACAAGTTAAAATAAGTTCATTTAAAAACACCTGAAACAGTTTAAAATCATTGACAAGGATGTACATAAATAGATTAGGATTAAATCAAACATTAAAGCCCCAAAGTCAAACAGCCATTTTTTTCTCCTGGCACCAGAATGAAGCCTAGGCTCCTAAGGGGAAGAAATTCCACAAGTGGGGTGCCATAGCACAGAAAGCTTTCTTCCACATCCTCCCACAGTATGTTGTCCACCCCTTCCACTGGTGGGCAGACATATATGGCCTACCACGTGTGTGTGTGTGTGTGTGTGTTTAAAACTCAGGGTAAGATCTCATTTATCTGATGATGTAGAATGTAGCCCACAAAAGATTGTGTCCAATGTATATCTTAATCTTTAAGGTGCAGCAAAAGTCTTTGCTGTTTTTCCTGCAGTAGGATTAACTCAGCTCAGGAAATTTCTCAGTCCTGTTACCCAACGTGGCTAAAATGGAACTTACGACCATGTATGTATGAAGCATGTCCACCTCAGCAGAGCACACATAAGATTTGAACTCACAGCCTTAGCAGCAGTACACAAGAACCAGTAAGTCACATTTTTCAGTAAGCAGGAGACCTCTTCAAGTTCTGAAATGGATGAAAACTTTTCAAAGATTGGAAGGCATTCCCCCTTGTACACTGGTGAAGTGATTCACATGTGCTGTGTATTGAACGTTCTTTCAGAGAGTAATAATAATAATGACTGGCTCAAACATCTGCAGGATGAAATATGCAAGGTCACTATTGTAATTTTAAAAAAAGTTGGAATGACTATGTAATCAAAGATCTCCGGAAAATAACAGACAAATTAAGCTGAACAACTTACATACCAAAATGGTAAAAATCCCAGTTTATGTATTTGGAGATGAAATTGTAGGACACAGGTTTCTTTCAAGTTGCCATGACAATTCACTTGTTTACTTTTCCAAGGTACAGTCTAAACAGGGTTGGGAGGCTCATTTGCATAGTAATATCCTGATGCCCTTTCTAGGCTACTGTCTGAATTCTGTATGCAAACCAGAAAGCTTTTGTTTTGTGCAGAGAGCTATACACAAAATGTAACCTTGATACTTCTAATGCAATTGGAGCACCTACACACAATACATGTACATATGCTTACTAGGATAATCAATGAAAGATGGTAAACAAGCAGGAGTCATACACAGAAGCAGGTTGTGTGTTCAGTTTTGGCAGTCCCACTGACAGGTTTGCTGTTTGCTGGGGACTGTCACACATATTACTGTTTTAATAGATACACAGTAGAGACCCTGAGGTTCTGATCCATCTAGCCTCATATGTGCACACAGACAGGTCTTTGTACAGGTAGGAGTTCTGTCTGAATACAGGTACACAGCACTGATCCAGGCTGGGCCATAGTAGCTGAAGCTGCATTCTTATAGCCTCTTATATGAAGAGTGATAATTTTATTGTATTTATCTTTATTATTAAAATATTTATATTTTTTCCTGTGTTTTTATGCCTTTCTGTCCTGTAGAATTAAACTTGTTGTTGTGTGCCTTCAAGTCATTTCCGACCTATGGTGACCCTAATGCAAACCTATCATGGCGCTTTCTGGGGTTGAGAGTATGTGACACACCCAAGGTTGCCCAGTGGGCTCCCATGGCCAAGCAGGGAATCAAACCATGGTCTCCAGGGTTGTAGTCCAATGCTCAAACCATTACACTACACTGGCTCATAATTAGACACATAAGGTTCCTTTTTAAAAATTTAAAAAGAATTTAAGATTAAAATAACCAAAACTTAAGCATGAACATCTTGTTGTTATTGCTATTGCCACTGTGTCTGCCTGGAACTTACAATCACCTTCAGAGGCCCTGTTTAGGGTGCCCTGAAATTGTCATTTGCCTAAGAAACATTACTCATTAGGGATTCAGAAATAAGATACCTTGAGATATAAACTTGTGCATTGTTAAAAGTTTAAAATGCTTTTGAGGTGGAGGTTGTTTTGTGTCCAGTTGTCTACATATGTTTGGTGATACAGGTATATGTTAATTTTGCAAACCTTTATTAGTCTTTGGAAAATGATTTTGTTGTTTTGGAGTATACACTTAGGGTGGCTGCAAGAGAAGAAAAAAGTCTAAAATAAAGTAGTTTTACTGCATAGATAAATAGAAATGGATTTTGTTGCAATGTAGAATCAAGAGGGAATTATTTTTATCCCAATTTAGGTTAGGATTTAAATTTTGGGGGGAAAAAACCCAGCTAGGAAGTTAATAAATATATGTAGTGTAGGCATTGATGTCTCTAGATCAAAAATTCTGCATGATTAGTCTGTAGTTATTGGAGAATGGTGTACTTACTAACTAAACAGAACAAAAATTCACCAAGATTCTTTATCATTCACCAAATGGAGGCTGTTGGTTTTGATTCATTTAAAGTATAAAATCTTTATTAATTGCAAACAGTGCAATTATTTATACTTCACAGTGCCTTCCCAGACCTTCCATCTTAGGTTCTGCTGCAAAAAGCACAGATAAGTACAACCTAAGGAAGTGTATAAATACATATTTCAATATATTAATGTTGTCCCTGTGAGATTTTTTTGTGCTTGTGTATTCAAAAGCAATCTGCTGATATCTTTCCCCAAAAGTATTCTGCTATTCATGGTTTCATTCCAGTGGAAAGTCTGAAACAATTACTGACATTTCTGGGTTAATGTATATCTTTATTTTTAAAAGATAAGTGGATTGCTGCAGTAATTTTTGAGTAAGTCATTTTTACTATTTTTCCCTCAATAGCTGAGTTGATACATATGGATATAAAATATTTTTTCAAGATACAGGAAATATTGGTCAGAACTTCAACAACCTTCAAAAATGTTTTTATAATGTTCAAGGACGTTATACCCATTACTACTTATTCAAGCATACTGTCTGTTTCTCTTAATCCCAAGGCAAGCTTAAGGTATACACCATAAAACATAATTTAATGTAGTTTGCTTATTTTATAAAGAGGAAAATTAGATTTGAATTTTGCACAAAAGTTTTAGAAAGCATGTATGCCAGTGAAATGTTAAGAATTGGCAAATCTTTCTTTTTTATAGCAATCTCCTTCCTTCCTTGCTATTTCAGCTGAACTACTGTATATTTTTGCAACTTTATATGTTTTGTGTATGGCTTCTCTAGATAGATTTACTGGTGCAATTTTTCAGTTTAAGTAGACAATGCTGAGGCAATACCATCAGTTTTTTGTTCATCACCTAATAAGATGTTTTGGTTTTGTAAAAAAAAAATAAAAAATAAAAAAAATGAGGTAAGATGGATGGGTACTTTTGGTGGTAGCATCCCAGGGGTTGAGGGCTGTTACCTTAAGAGGTGGGGAATTTTGAGGTTCACCCACAATACCAGTGTCTCCTTAGAATATGGGGAAATTATAGCTCAAAGGAGGCCTGCAAGCAGAGTGTAACAGCAGGATCTTTTTACCTATGTATACCGGTAATAACTGTAGAAAAGACTCTAGTTAAAACTTCGGAATTAACAAATGCACAAGAATCAGCCACTCTATGAATCATACAAAGCTATTGGAAAGCGAGGAAAGAAAGGTTGGATAGAGAGATTAGGATGTAAAGGGTGATAATTACTCGTCCTGAAGAAGAAAGTCAAAGCAGAGTGGCTCAGACAGCATCTGAAGGTAGCACAGAAGAATGGAAATCTGGTATACCACATGCAGTGTAATACACCCAGTGTACTACATCCAAGGCCCTACAAGTGGCTGGGGTTGAAGCTAGGGTTTATATACCCTATTTCTTACCCTGAAAGGAGTGTATAGGCAAAGCAGTAACAGCTTTCCCATAGAACTGACAAAGGAGTCTAGAAAGGGCTGATTGCCTTAATTCTAGGTGACAAAACATTGATGGGAGTCATGATAATCTCTTAATGTCTTGATTGGGCAGGGGGTATAGGGAAGATTTCTGTAGGGCGAGATTAAGGGATGAGCTCCAATTGCTTCACCTGGGCAGTTTCACCTTTCATTGTGTTCAGATGAGCATGGAGCCTGAGGTGTCAGAAAGACTAACACAGACCCATTTGTATCTGGGTTTCCCTCTGAATCCTCTCTGATCAGCTTTTTCCTGCTTCACATCTCTGAACATGGTAATCTCTGCTTTGAGATGCTACAATCTGTTTTCTAGGACCTTGAACTGCCAGCTGTCATTGTCAGTGCTTTCTACATGTAATTTTTAGTCTGATCTAACTATCTATGATCTCCTTAATTAGTCATGTGTAATGTGTAGGTAGCTGAATGTCTGTATCTCACAAGAAAAGATATTCCACATAAGCATTATGATTCTTTGATTCTAGATTTCTTCATGTAAGCTTTTCCATAAGAAATTTTAGGTGTGTGTGTGTGTGTGTGTGTGTGTGTTGGTCATCTATAATGCCATGATGCCATTCTGACCACTCTTTGCTTGAGCAGTTTTCTTAGGGGCAGATGTGGGGTGAAAGACACCTTGGATCCCATTCTGAGAGAAAGGTGGCCTACAAACATACTAGATAGATAGATAGATAGATAGATAGATAGATAGATAGATAGATAGACAGACAGACAGTCAGACAGACAGATAGATAAGCCTCTTCGCCACTTGTGGCCCCCTGCCAGCTGTCCCATGCAGAGCAATATCCATTGACCTATTCCTTTGAATTGTCACAGAATCATAAGCCAATGTGAAGCACAACCTATCCAAGACTATCTGCAAAAAATACACTATAACCTTTCCCTCCTTCTTGGTTGTCTGAGTCTGTCACTCAAATACAGATCATCCCTATGTTGCATCAATCATGGTATTCCCACCTCACAGGTTTGATGTTGGGAACACATGACTGTTTAGTCTAAGGAAGCCAATCAGGAAAACATAATGATAGAAGAAGAGTTTAAGAGAAAGAAAGGAGTTATTCCTACTGCCAAAAGGAGGAACAAGGGCTGTAGAAACAGCTTTGGGGGACTGCAGGGCTGCATTTTGCCCAGGGGAAGCCCTGGAACTGAATTCAGGGGTTTGTTGCTATCATATGCCTTCAAGTGCTTTGAAGTGTGTTCCTGCATGGCAGGGGTTGGACTGGATGGCCCCTGTGGTCTCTTCCAACTCTGTTATTCTATGATTCTAACTCAATTTTTTGCTGGGTTTGCTTGGCAAGGTTTAATCAGGTTTCTGAATCCCATACACCAATTCCTATAAATTAGTGTTGAGTGAGTTTGCTTAACCTCTCTTTTAATATCAATGGAACCTACTTTCAAATGTACTTATTTGCTTCCAAATATGTGTATCATCCTTCTAATAGATTTTGTTTCTATATCTTTAGCACCTAGATGAAGAATTCAACAGGGTGTTGCTTGTCCAGACATGAATGAGCATTGAGTACCTGTTGATTTCTGCTTGCAATGGTGCTGTTATAAGCACAGATCTCTGCTCCATTAAAAAGTGAACACCTCGCATCCCTTTCAAGTGCTTCAGCGGAATGCACATTATCTTAAACCCAGTCATCTGCTTAACTGCGGAGTAAATGGATACAGATATTGGGCTAAACAAAATCTTAACGGTTTAACGACAACAAGCTAGGTATACACTCAGATTATCCCAGGGTATAGGTCCCCAAACCCTTAGAATATCGTTTAGAAATGCTTTGCTCATTTTGAAAACACGACTTACAATGCAAACTTATACCTGTCTACTTAGAAGTAAGTCCCACTGAAGGCCACTAGACTTAGTCCCAGCTAAGCCTGTATAAATTATCAGTTTAAATTACTCCGCGTTTTCCAACCTTTGACTATGTGTGCTCAGGAGAGAAATGGCCGTTGTACATACTCTCATTGGAGTCCTTACCATAATAAAAATGATGAAGTTAGATGTAGAGTCAGTCTGATTTAGAGAAGAGCCCCGGAGGTGGGGGGAAAACCCTGGGAATTAAATAAATTCCGACTCATCTAGTTATTACTGATCTAGGACTACGCTAAGACCGATGCTGTCTGGTGTGTTTATGTGCCTTCAAGTTGCCTGTCGATTTACGGCGATCTCATGAATTTCGTAGGGTTTTCTTAGGCAAGGAAAACCCAGGGATGGTTTTGCCAGTTCCTTCCTTTGAAATATAGCCTACAGCACCTGGTATTCGTTGGCGGTCTCCCATCCAAGTACTGACCCTGCTTACTTTCCAAAGTCAGACGGAATCTGGTGGATCTAGTCCTAAATATCTGTAATGGCATCTAAACATCAAAGGAGTAGGGATCTTTTAAATTGCCTCAGGAAATTCCTCCTGCTTTAAATTAGAGACTACCTATAAATTCCTCACCACATTGTAAAAAAGTTTTGTTTGAAATTCACCCTGTTTCAAAACAGGTTATAGTTAGGCGTAGATAACCATCGGTGTTTGTCTCTGTACTGCAGACTTCAGGAAGTTACAAGAAAAGGAAAACGCAAGAAGGTAAAGAAGTTCCATTAAATGGAGAAGCAATCAACTAAAGATGACCACATCAGATCTCACCACTTTATCAACACAAATTTTCTCTTGCGTCCACGTTCGACCCCGCCATCAACCCTACATGAACCTCTCCAGTTTGCTTGACAGGTGCCATTTCCTGCAAACCCCAGAATTCCATAGGATGTTGAAAGTGGAATAATAGCGCTATGACAGTCTAGTGAGAGATTGCGAGGGTATAACTGCGTGCCTTTGCTCCGGAGTGAGCGCGCTTCAGTTCAGCCCCACTGTCTTTCGAGTCAAGCCCGAAATGTTGCGATTGAGCATTTCCAAAGGCCAAAATCTCTGAGGCCAAAGAAGGCTGCTGTTGTTCTACATTACTGACCCTCTTAAAAATTAGATCTCCCCCCATCCTGAATTAGATTAGATAACCAGGGATCATTTCAAAGGATGGGGCCTTTCCCCTCCCCCCACAGTTATCCTGATGGATTCGGTGATGATTGACTGCAGATGAACTTCATGGCGAGGATGGGAATGAAACGTTTTGTCTGGAACTCCGTTGTATTTTTAGCAGAATCAAGGAGGGGTTCTCGTTAATGCCTGCCTCTTGCTCCTAGTTTTCTTGACCAGAAAATCAAGAGGAGCAGGAGACTATTTGCGGTCCACATTACCTCACCATTCCTCCTTCCCAATCCAGGAGAAATATTTCGTGCGTCGGTGAAAGTGAATTCTGGCTCACAAAAGCTGGTGCCACGATAAATCGGTTTATCGTTATGGCCACATAAGGGCCTCAGTTGTTTTTCCTGCCACGGTTCTCCTTCTGGAAGGTGTGGAGATGAGCAGAATGTACGGACAAGGCGAAGCCTCGGTGCGCTGTAGGAGAAATGCGCAAAAACCCTACGAGGAGGTCCAAAGCAGGTTGGAGAAGACGCCATTCACTTCCAAAGTCAAGAAAAGCTCCAGGTCTAAGAGGAATGGGAATCCTTCTCACTGGCACCTTGGGGTTCAAGGGAATTCCGACGTTCCTTTCAACACAAGCGTCCTTTCCAAAGTTGGAATTGCGCTACTGATTTGTGGAAAGAAGAAACCAATACAGGGGGAGGAAATTGAGTTGAGGCAGGGTGTTCTCTTTTTAAGGCACAAAAACTTCCAACTAACGCTTCCTAACGAGTGTATTAACCTGAAAATGTTCTTGCCCTCGTTTGGGTACTAGGGAAACGGGAAGGATTCGCGTGACGCCGTTGAAGCGTTTGGCTTACCTTCGTCTTTCAAAGTACTTCTGTACCTTGTGTTTTCCCAGGAAATAAGAGACATACAAAGTAAGCTATATTTCAGAGGAAGCAACTGTCAAAATTACCTCTGAACGTATCATGTTTAGAACACCATCTTTCTTTCTAAAAGCGAAACAATCTACCTAAGGCTAAAGTATGGGTACCAATATCGTTGAATGCGTAAAGATTCACAGAGTTGGAGGAGTATTTCCTTTAGACTGGAACAAAATAGTTTTTTGGACTGGAGTTTTTAAAGGGACGTGATCTTACATAAAATGCCTTCCGCACAAATCTTCAGAGAGTTATTTCGAAAGGAAAAAATGTTGAGGATTCCAGTGCTATAACGTGTGTTTATATAAATAAGGATACCAGATCGATGTGTTATGTCTTATAACCATTATGCAACTTCACTCTGAATCTTGTTGGTAGCCCACCTAGAGCAGACTCGTCAAAACAATGGGATTTCGCGATATGTTGACTCACCATTCAACAGATGATTTAATGGGTCTATTCTAAGTAGGACTAAACAATAGGATTCAGGTTTCTGCGTTCAATAAGTATTATCAGACACGTATCATTGAACACGTCGGTCGGCCAAAAGCAGGAGAAAAGAAAACTGATTATTTTTTTAACCCAAATGGGCGCGTATTTATAAAAGCCTCCTGTATTTCATAAGGAACCCATTTTTTTGCCTCCCGATTGTCTCGAAGGAAAACGGCCAGGCGAAGCTTGCGCGTGAAAGCATATAATATGTGCACGTTTAAGTGCTGCTGTATAATACCCCCCGGACGCTATGCCTTACCGGCAGGAATGTCAAATTTTGAAGAGTCACGTTGGACAAGAAAGTACATCGGATCCCTGTAATTGTCTCAGTTACCCAGAAGCTGTGCGGCCTGATAACATACGAGGAACAACTAGGCCCTAAATAAACTTTTTCAGGTCTTGTGGATTTCACTGGGAAAGGGTTATCTTTCCCACTGAAACCCGTTGGAGCTCTATCAAATAATAATAATGATGACAATAATAGTACTAACAACAAAAACAACATCTTGAACATTCAAACTTTGAGCATCGCCCAGCCAAAATTAAGCAAAGTCCAGTCACATTTGTTCCAATGGGAAGACTTAAACAGATACTTCCCCGTTGAAACTGGGAGCGGGGGTAGGGGTCCCACTTGGGGAGAAAAGGCGGCATACAAACACAGTAACTAAATAAATAGGGGGATTTTTACTGGACGATGCTCAATAGATTCTGTAAATCCAAAGAGCTGATATCCAGATTTCTTCTTCCTATGGAGGTGAGAGAAGGAAAAGTTTTAGAATGAGAAATGGGGGAGCCTTTATTTTATTTTAATTTTTTTTAGATGTGTGTACATAAATAAATAAATAAATATCTCCGAGGATTACAGAAACCTGTAGAGTCGCAACCCACTATACAGCCAAAGAAGCTTCATCAAACCAATATTTAGGGGGGCGGGGGAAGAAGGAGGGAATTGAAGCGCTAAGAGAAATGGAATGGCTGTCGACTCCACCTGTTTACGGCCCTCTTAAAGCAGACGGAAAGACCTCGTGGATCGCAGGATCTACACTTTACTCCTAGGAAGGACTATGGGAGGCGGGAGGTTTGGAGACAGCAAAGCAAAACGTTCCCCAGACTTTAACAGAGAGGATCCAGCGTCCCCTCCTTTCCCCACCCTACCCCGGGGAGACGGAGAGAAGAAGAGAGACGGGACCGGCCCCCTCCATTCGCTGGGGAGACTTAATTTCAACCCGCTCCGTAACAGAACGGGGGGAGGAGAGAGAGGTGGTCCGGAGAGGGAAATATCCCGGACAGTTCTGGAAACCCGGGGTGGGGAAGGTGTTGGGGGAAAACGTATTTACAGAGTCTGCCTGGCCGTCGGGTCTCGGGGAGGGGGGGGCGGCCAAGCTTAGAGTCTCTTGTCCATCATTTACAGGGAAGGAGTTCCAAGGGACCCCGGTTTAGGGGGTGACCGCCAGGTCTCTCTCGTCTTTGCCTGAGGAAGAAGGCGAGGCGGGCGAGTCCTCGTCGTCCTCGGAGCATTTGGAGGAAGTGGCGACGGCGGCGGCTGCAGCGAAGGAGGCGCACTTGCAGCTGTGCGCCCCCGTTGCCGCGAGGCCGCCGCCTGCGCGGTGAGAGACGCCCCCGCCGCCACTCTTGCCTTCTTTCTTGTGCTTGACGCGACGGTTCTGGAACCAGATCTTCACTTGCTTCTCGGAGAGGTTCAGGTAGGTGGCGATCTCGATGCGCCTCAGCCGCGACAGGTACATGTTGGAGGCGAACTCCCGCTCCAGCTCCAAGAGCTGCGTGCTGGTGAACGCCGTGCGCATCCGCTTGCTGCTGGGCAGCTGGCCCGACGTGCTGTCTGGAAGGAAGCAAAGCACAAACCTCAGGATATGAGCAGAGCGCGATGGTCAGGGCGGCCGAGAATGCGAAACGCAAAGCGCCAGGACTTCCCCGCCCCGCTCCCTCCCTAATGCTAAAACGGTCCATTAAGACTCCGGAAAATTTTCAGGGCTGGGAGAAATCCCTAGGACTACAACTCCCAAATCTCCAACCAGCGTGGGGATTTGGGGAACTGTAGTCCTCCCCTTCCCAAAAGATATTTCCAGGCTCTGCTAAGATCTCAGCCCGAACAAAGTAGGTTGGGAGGGCGGTAGCTGTAGCGTCTCTTTCTTCTGGTTCGTTGGAAACGAATCGGCTAACTTTGGGAACGCGTCCTCCGGTTCTTATCACAGTGGAGCTTGCCTCCAAGCAGAGCTGGGGAAAGTTCCAGAGTGGGGTGGCTACAACTCCCAGAAAATGGAGGGGGATTCTGGGATATGTGACTCCCCATAGGAAATTGTATTCCCCAGAAGCTGTAGTTCCAGCTCTGCCGGAAACTCCCAAGAAAGAAGCCGTTTCGCATTTCAAAACCACGTCTGATAAAGTGAAGTCGAGGTTACAGAAATTCGGGGCGCTGTAGGGAAGAGTGGATTGAAAGGTCACTCCTCTCCTTTGTAGGGGAGCAAAGGAAGAGACGGCGTGGAGAGAGAATATCTCCTTCTGCACATTCCCGGACAGGTATTTGCCCACCTGTTTTAACCCGTTGGAGGCTGCGCCTCAGTATTGTGTCTGAGCCGGCCGGTGAAAAGTTAAACGGCCCGAATATGACACCTCGCAGGCGTGCGATTCACAGGTCCCGGTGCCCTGGCACGGTGCAGGTGGCGCGCACGGTAGAGATCGAAGCCGCCCAGAGAAGAGGGGCCTCTCTACACGCCTACGGGCAAGCCCTCTGGATCTTAGTTTTTACAAAAGATAAATGTGTAAACTAGCTTTCCGTTCCAATGGAATTGGCTTCGAAATGGTTCACAATTCATTAAGGGCGCTTAACTCAATTACTAGAGGATGCATTAGCGCGCATCCTACCGACTTCAGGATCTAACAGACGGAACGTTGGCCGTTACTTTCTTCAGGATCGCGCCTAAGGACACGAGGAAGGAGACAAGGGCCATTTCCGCACTAGCCTGTTGTAGCGCGATGATTCCACTTTCAACGTCCTCTGGAATCCTGGGGTTTGCAGTTTCGGGAGGGGCCGGCCGGCCCCTCCCGAAACTGCAAACCCCAGGATTCCAGAGGACGTTGAAAGTGGAATCATCGCGCTATAACAGGCTAGTGCGGAAATGGCCAAGGTCTGAGACGCCTAACCTTTCTCCTCCTGCCTCTGTCCCATCCAAAGGGTCTCAATTAGAGCTCAAAAAAGTTACATTTTGGACTACAATACCCAGAGCCCCCCAGCCAGCCTCGTTTGGAACTGTAGTCCAAAAATATAAGTGGTCCCGACCCTCAATGTATCTCCACCCCGATCCTTAGCTAGTTTGCTCCCACATCCATTTAAGGAGGGACACCTAGCGCCTTGCAAATCGGAAACATTTATTTGGACACAGCTTGTAAACCAAGCCGGGGAAAGTTCGCCGTCCCGCCCCCTCCTTTCCCCGGTCGCCCGGTTCGCGTCCCCTGTTCTCACCCGCTCCCCTTCGACCCCTCCCCCGGGCGACTCACCGACGGAGATGCAGTGAAAGTGCCGGGGGTCGGGCAGGGGGTAGGCGCTCTGGTAGAGGGCGGGCGCGTGGGCGGCGGCGGCGGCGGCGGCGGAGCCTGCGGGGGCCTGCCTGGCGGCCAGGGGCGACGGGCAATACTGGGAGCCGAAGGGCGGGAAGGAGGCCTTGAGGAGCGGCAAGGCGGGCGGCGGCGGGGGCGGCGGGTGGAGCTGCGAGGCGGCGGCCACGCACAGCGGGCACACGCACAGCAGCCCGGCCTTGCGCGCCGCCGACGCGGCTCCGGGGGCGGCCGGGCAAGCCCCTCCGGAGGCGGCCGAGAGCCCGTGGAGCGGGTGCGAGGGGTGCACGGCGTACGGGAAGAGCGGCGGGGGCGGCGGGCTGCCGCTGGACGCCGAGGCGCCCGCTTTCTTGTCCCCGCCGCTCCCGCCGCCGCCGCCGCCGCCTTCGCGCAGCACCAGCGAATCCACCAGGAAGGAGCGCGGCATGGCTCCGCCCCGCCCCGCCCGGCTCGCCCCGGCTTCGCCTCCTCCGCTCGCCCGGGCTGCTCCCGCCGCCGCTGCCGCCCAGCCGACTCCTCGCAGGGCGCTGACCAGCGCCAGTGGTGCTGAAAGGGCCGCGCCGCCGGCCTTAAATAGCCCCGTCGGGGGCCATGTGATGCGGGCTGGGCCCGGCGCCCCCGCCGGCGCCGTCCAGAGGCTTTTTGTGGCGCGCCTTGGCACCGCCGCCGCACGCTCCCGCATTGTGCCCCTTGTTCGCCGAAGGGACGGCACAATGTCCCCCATTCTTGTCCACCCCACCCACGCTCTCCTCGGCCGCTTCCCCTCCCCTTCCCCTCCCGCCTCTCCTCTCCCCTCCCCTCGCTCGCCCCCGGCCACCAGGCTATTGGCTGCCTCCGGGGCCTCGCCCTCCCCTCCCCGGGCACTCTTCTCCTCTTTTGATCGCCTCGCCCCGTTTCGTGCTGCACGATTGTTCGGAAGGGGAGAAAGGGGAGGACAATCCCATTCTGTTTGCCCCACAATCCCACCCCCAGCCTTTCTCCCCTTCAGGAGCTTGTGGCAAGTCGTTGGCTTCGTGTAGACATAACTGGAGTAGTGGGTCTGGAGCTCAGAAGTCCCTAAGCCTCCTCGACGCTCCAAGGAAGCGCATTCCCTTGGGGCTGGAAGCAGACATCAAGGGGCATCGGGGAAAGGACTTTATTCTCAATCATGAAGTGTCGAGGTTTGGAAAGGTTGTGGGGTAGTTGTTGTTTCATTATCCCTCTGGGGTTCTGGAAGTTGCAGTCCAAAAAAGAAAAAAAAAATTCAAACTCAGTCTATGTATTCGGAAGCCGTAACCTACAAGATTTATATCCAAGAAAGTCAAAATATGCCCACCAAAACGCATCCCAAAGTCACCTGGATATAATTTCCATCCACTGTAAGAAATCTGTCATCTAGTTCTACTCAGAATTCCCTCCCTCCGTCCCTTCATAGTAGGTGCACTTCAATTCCACATCTGAAATGGAGAAATCTTAAGAATACTTTATTGAGATTGTTCTGTTGGGTTCAAACTACCTCTCATACAATCTATAACTTACATAAGCCAACACCATTCACACTCTCAGTAAAGGGTTGTGCTTGTTTTTTATGCGGCTTACTCGGAAAGGTGTTATTACTGTTGTACTGTAATTATTTTTGGCACTATTGCCATTATTGGCACAGCATAACTCGAGCCTGAAAGGGTTTTCATAGGCGTGGTTAAACTTCCGTACAGTCAGAAATAATTCCAAAGATCCTACAAACAGAAAAGAGAGGGGAGAAGACAAGAGAAGGAACGAGATAGAAGTTTGTGTGTGAGTGTGTCTTTAAGTTGCCGGTCGATTTATGGAGACCCCGTGAATTTCACAGGGTTTTCTCAGGCAGGGATTATCCAGAGGCGGTTTTACCAGTTCCAAAGAATAAATGAGAGCAAATGCATTTTACTGGTTCTCAAAACTTCCTGACACTTGAGCATGAATGTCAAAGGATTAATATGCAGTTTTGCTCAGTCAGCCAGGAAATAAGACCCGGTGTTATTCACTATCTAGTAGCTGCCTATTATTTCTTTACTACAGCCGCGATTAATAACTTCATCAATAGCAGCAATTCGTGATAGCAACAATAGCATGGCATGGCTGCAGCAACAAAGAGATACTCCCTGCCCCGAGGGACTTACAAACTCAAAATTTAGACAGGAGAGAGGGAAAAATCAGCTGAGGATGACTTCCAAATAAATAGGGTTAGGAGGAACGGTTCACAACATGACCCTTTAAGATCCCTAAATGATTTGCCAGTGAAGGAAGTTTCGGAATAGGGAGGCTAATCTAGGCTAATCCTTGGAAATCTATGGCAGCTTTTGCCACTCAGTTGCAAGGGCCGTGGGAGTCAACTGTTACCCACTTCCCTTCCTTCTTTGCAGGAAAGACCTCCTTCTTTTGGCTGCGATCCGAGATGCCCATATCTGGGAGCAGCTCTCATAGAAGTCAGCACGTTTTACTTAGACACGTACAGAGTGGAACCATGAAGGTGCCTCCCACCGCAAAGACTTTCAGTGATTTCAAATGCTCCCTCTTTCGTCTTCTCCCTGAAGTTCTGTTGTCTCCCAAAAACATCTTCGGAATGAATTCCTTGCAACATTCTTGAGCACCTCAGAAGCATCTGGGAAGACAGGATGCGATTTCACTGCGGAAGATTCAACTTGCAAGAAAAGAGAAAGGAATTCCCTAGGACCTTGTTTCCTCCAGCCAAAGAAGCCTGAAAAAAAAAGGGGGGGCTAAATGGTGTTATGGAATGGTGGCAGATTTATGCATAACATTCCACTTCAGCCTCATTCAATATGCTGACCAGATATGTTTAGACTACAATACTCAGCGTGTTGTGTGAGTGTGTGCGCGCGCGCGCAGGCTTCAAGTCGCCTATGAATTTGGAGTGACTCCATGAATTTTATAGGGTTTCCTAAGCAAGGAATAGGCAGAGGAGGTTTGCCATGGTCTTCCTCTGAAATACAGCCTACAGCTTCTGGAGTTCCTTCCAGGTTGTTCTGTGTCCTTTATGCTGTTTCACAATAACTACTTACTGTCATATTCACCTTTTTTTAATTGTCATTGTGGAGTCTTCTTTTCCCCCTTCTGGACACGGGACTAGGACACGGAGCAATGGATTCAAACTATAGGAAAAGAGATTTCACCTAAACATCAGGAAGAACTTTCTGACGGTAAGAGCCGTTCGGCAGTTGGAATATGCTGCCTCGGAGTGTGGTGGAGTCTCCTTCTTTGAAAGTTTTTAAACAGAGGCTGGCCGGCCACTACTTTGACTATGTATTCCTGTATGGCAAGGGTTTGGACTCGATGGTCGTTGTGGTCTCTTTCAACTCTATGATTCTATGGTCCTCAATTGGTGTTCCTTGGCGGTCTCCCATCCAAGTACTAACCAGGCCTGACCCTGCTTAGTTTCCAAGATCATGCACAAACCAAGGAAACTGACAGCACCTGACGACCATTTTCTTCGGAAGGATTCTAGCGACTCCTGTCCTTATTCCTACAGACCTTACAGGCCTTCAGAGGATTTAAGAATTCAAAAGAGCTCTAACTATTGAGGTTATTCCCTCTTCGCCCTCCCTCTTCACTTTCACATTGGCAAAAAAAAAAAAAAGTTCCTGACCAAAGAGTCTTTCAAAATATAGTAAACAAAAAGAGGGGAACCATCTGAAAGAGAGAGAGAGAAAAAAATCGCCACCAGCAGGCTGAATCTGATTGTGTGCGCGGGTGTACCTTCAAGTTAGCTGTTGACTCTTGGCGACTTCGTGAATTTCACAGGGTTTTCTCAGACAAGGTGGTTTTGCTGGTTCCTCCCTCTAAAATACGGACTACAGTACCTGGTATCCATTGGCAGTCTCCCATCCAAGTACTAACCAGTATACAAAGGTATATTCACCAGTTAAGATTGAAATAGTCTCCTTTCCAAGAGTCTCGTATGTCTCTAACCGGCTCTGAACGCTTACTGCAAGAATATCCACGGAATTTAGAAGGACGCGTGTTCACTTCTGGGTGACAGCAAAGGAAGTACAACACGTGTGCAGGGCAAACGGGTCAGGCGACTTGTGCAGCTGCAGCACGGCGGCCGCTGTCCTTCCTCACTGACTTCGCCGGCTTGCACATGGATCCTGCGCGCACAGGTGGATACACGCTTGCGTGCTCAGACGTGTGAATGCTGTCTCTCACACACTCCGATCCCAAACACAGCGCTCTGGAGATTTTTCAACGGGATCGGATAATCCTGAAAGCACACTGATCCTTCCTTGCACCGCAAGGATGGGGAAGGGGGATTCGACTAGGGGAGAAAGTTACCTTTCAGTTAAGTTTATTTAGGATCCGCGCTGATTTAATTTATTCCTGTTCCTTCAAGGGCAGACTTAGTTTTCCTTTCATTTGAGGGAAATATGGACATTCGTGTGTCCTTTGTCTACCCCTCCCTCCCTCGCATACGTAGTGTCTCACACACACCTCACATGATCTGAGCGTGGCATAAAATCCGGGATGAAGACAAGCAACTGTTTTATCTTCCTGGGTTCGAATAGGAGAGAACATACACGTGTACCTCGACGGTACATTTGCTACGGCATACAAAGTCCTCAGAGCCAGCGTGACGTGGTGGTTTGAGCGTTGAACTGCGACCCTGGAGGCCAGGGTTCGATCAGCCGCGAAAACCCACTGGGAGACTTTGGGTGGTCACACACTCTCAGCCCTAGAAAACCCCGTGATAGGTTCGCCTTAGGATCGCCAAATCGGAAACGACATGAAGGCACACAGCCTTCCCCATTCTGTCTTCTCCCCTTGCCCATTGAGAAACAGCGACCGCACCAAACGCCAGACTATTCAACAGAAACGCACTTAGTTGCTGCTTTGCTAATACTGGGTGCAATCCGGCACGTTGGCATACTATTTATTTGAATCGAAGGGTTACGCATCTATGTCACTCTTTCCCTTGAGTCAGTGTGGTTTGAATGTCGGACTAGGACCAGGGTTCGAATCTTCACTGGATCACTGAAATCCCCTGGGTGACCTCGGGCAAGTCACAGTCTCTCAGCCTCTGAAGACAGCAATGGCAAACCTCTCCTGACCAAATATATATATATATATATATGTACACACACACACCTCGGATAGGTCCGCTTTAGGTTTCCCATCTGTGGGACGTGACACACAATGACAACAAAACTCTTTCCCATCCAAAATTCAACCAATCGAGGGGGTGGGGTCCTTGGAAAAAACCCGTGTGACATTGCTGGGTAGGGTCGGTTGTTTTAAAAGCTAAAGGGATGAAAATGGGATCTTACTGGATTTGTCTGTGTGCAGGGACCCCAGAACAAGAGGACAGGAAGCGTTGTAGCCCCTCCCAAGAAGAAGCTGGGGGGCCCCAGCACCCCTGAAATGATCTGGCGAAGTTGGACCACTGAACCTTGTAGGTAGCCAAGCCTTCCCGGGAATTACCTATCAGAGGTGTGGGATCTTTATTTTGCTATTGCTTTATTTGTCCTCAGATTGTTACCAGCTTCCACGGCTGCTGACGACGACCCGTGACGATTGTCTTAACGCAATACATCTGTTTTCACTGCTTTGTAAAAACGCACTTGCATGTAGACAAACTCAGGAATGGCTTTCCTGCCTTAGGTTTATTTAAGCTTAAAAACAGTTCCAGGGTCCCTGCCTGCACCGGCCCTGGGAAGAGAGAAAGAGGGACGGGGTGGGGCTTGCTTTTTTTGTATTTCCGAAGTATATCAAGCGTGATCTAGGACTGAGGCCATTTCCACAGCACACTGTTAGACTGTTGTTATTTCACTTTCAGCATCCTATGGAATCTTGGGGTTTGCAGTTTAGGGAAGGGCATTTAGAATTCTCAGCCTGAGAGAGCTCTTCGGCTTCAGTAAACTACAAACCCCAGGATTCCACAGGATGTTGAAAGCGGAATAATAGCACTATAACAGTGCAGTGCGGAAATGGCCTGAGAATCGGCCAGGTGTAATGATCTGACTAGGACTCCAGGAGATAAGGGTTGGAATCCCGTGGGTGAGCTTGGGCAAGTCACACTCTCTCAGCCTCAGAAGAAGCCAAAGGAAAAGGCAAACTTCTTCTGAACAAATCTTCAAGAAAACCCAGTTATGGGTTCACCTTAGGGTCGCCATAAGTCAGAAATGACTTGACCCAACCATAAGCACAAGCAAGCTTGTGGGCCTGTATATCTGGCCCGCATATTCTGGGAACCGAATGGGCAGTCGAATTCGATTTTAACGACCTCTGTTTCCTACAGGTTGGCTCTTTATTTGGAAATAACGAGCCTCGTGGGAGGAGGCACAGTTGTTAGAATTAATTAATGCTAGACACTTCTTTTCAGTAGCAGGGATGTTGCCAACGTGTAACGATACTGTTACAAGTAAGACCAACGTTTCTTTGCAGGAGTGACAAATAACAGTTTCCAATTGTTTCAAAGGAGTATTTTTTTAAAGACCCGTTCTACAGGACTTGTTCAGCTTTTATTCCGTTCTCTTATTAATGCTGCGGGTTGTTATTGCTGTTGTTGTGTACCACAAACGGGTTCCGACTTATGTAGACCCTATCACGAAGTTTTCTTGGAAAGATTTGTTCAGAGAGGATTTGCCATGACCTCCCTCTGAGGCTGAGAGCGTGTGACTTGTCCGAGGTCACTCAGTGCGTTTCTATTGCCAAGTGAGAATTCGAATCTCCGGCAATTTCCGCACTAGCCAGTTATAGCGCGATGATTCCACTTTCAACCTCCTCTGGAATCCTGGGGTTTGCAGTTTCGGGAGGGGCCGGCCGGCCCCTCCCGAAACTGCAAACCCCACGATTCCAGAGGAGGTTGAAAGTGGAATCATCGCGCTATAACTGGCTAGTGCGGAAATGGCCTCCGTCTCCCACAGTCCAGCCCTCAAACCGCTACATGCCGGTTCTGGCCATGCCTCCCCTCCAAAATAGCAACGAGTGGGGCGCTAGCAACTTAACGAGTTAACTGTCTGCCGGAAGTGATAGGCATGGATTACTTTCTGGATAGTGTGATGAGGAACTAAATGAGCTCCGATCTTTTGCACGCTTACAGTGCAATCCTTTGCATGGCGATTGCGGAAGGTGCGTATAGGATGAGAGCTTCTTTCCCCTGCTGGTGCAATTTTGTCCTCGAAAGAGAGTGAACCTCTCGGGGATGAGAGAAGGAAATCTTCGTAGTGCTTTGCGGGCCTAATTTCCCTTTTTCTAGTAAATGTTCAAACCCCCCCCCCACACACACACCCCGTTGGGAACCCAATCTGAAGTCCTCTCCTCAAACACGGCTTGCTTGGACTTGAAGACCCAGAAAACAGAAATGGCTGTAACTTCCAAACAAATGTTTTCGGATTGGATCAGCAGCAGACCTTCCCCTGTTGCTGTGAAAGCATGCAAAGCTGTACCGAGAAGCAGATCAGCCTTAAAAACACTGATTTTGCCTCCCTTGGTATTCAGTACAGTTTTCCTCTAAGTTCTCAGCCTACTTAGGACAGGAGTGTTAAGTCCCGGACCTTTTACTGCACCAGTCAATACTTTACTAGGCAAAGGTAGGCTTCTGTCTTGCCCTCTTGGTCTAATCTAAATTCTTGTGTTGTGAGATGTTATTTTATTTGCCACTCCCCAGCTGAATTTGGAAGAAGGTCTGTCTTCCTTTCCCCAGCAACTGCTTAGTCCTATAGTGGGATTTGTCAAAAATTAATGCATTCCTGTACTTTGGGGACTGATTCCCCAATCTATAATGCTTTAGGGTGGTAAAGGGTTAATAACCCCTGAATATACACCAAGCCCAAAACTACTGGGAAAGAAGAATATGAAGGGGGTGTATGGCCAGTTCCCCCCTTCCTTCCTTCCCTCCCTCCCTCCCTCTCTCTCCCTCCCTCCCTTCCCCCCCTCCAGCCGCAGGCCCTTATTGAATGTCATTGAAGAAAGTTTTGAATGCCAGATAAAGAGAGGCGAATTAAACTGTGTGACAGCAGAGGATAAGCAAACACAATGGGAACTCTGTCACACTTTGGGCAAAATCCGTGGGCTTTTTACCAAGCTTCTTCGCTATGATTGAATTAAGTAATAGGAAAACATTTTCTTTCACTTTAGAGCCCTGAAACAAAAAACTTCAAAGCCAAGAACACTTTTTAATGCACAGTCTCCCCCGACAATGGAATCTTTGGTTTGTGGTGGCAAAATGTTGGAAATGGTTTCTTTTGGGCAAGAAGAAGAAAAAGGGCCCTGGCCTGGAAGAAGAGTGAAGAAGAGAACCGCAGGCTAAGAGAATCTCTCCTTCTTTCCCTCGACTTTTCCCCAGCTTTGGCTTGAGAAAAGCTGCAAATCCAGCAGGGCCCCTGGAATTCTGGCTTAGGATGGCCCATTTCCAGACTGGGCAGAAGATGCAAAGCTCTTTTGCTTCACGGAGTATCTGGATCTGGGACTGAAAATCAACTATGGGATGAGAGCAGGGCCTTGATCCACAGTAGAGCTGGGAAATGTTATTTTTTTGGATGACAGTTCCCAGGACCCTCTAGTCCTGGGAGCTGTGGTCCAAAGAAATAATGTTTCCAAACTCTGATACACAGGCAACAATTACTAAAGTCATGCAGCAAGATCACAACCATTTCTTTGTGGCCTGTAGCAACCAAGATTTTCCAGTCAGCATAACCACTGGGAGTTGGAGTACAAAAAAAGAAAATTTTCAGGCTCTGGCCATTTTCTATTACCTATTGTTTTCACCTTGCCAGCTGCAGTACAGATGAGCTTCAGTGAGGGCTCCAGAGTTGCCAGGTTCTGATTCACTAACCCAAATGCAGCCCACCAGGTGTGTGATTTCATTGGGAGAAAAAAATCTAGCATTCTCTCTCCCCTGCCCTCTTATTTTAGGGCAAGTGGGGCTTAGATAGCATAGGGTTTCTTTTCTTTTGCATGCCAAAGCATTCTCTCTTCTCATCTAAAGTCTCACCATTTGCCTTTGTGTCATTTAAATTCATAGTTATAAGCACCTTTCATGTTCAGATGGCCAGATCATTGGTCTTGTAAAAGACCTCCCTTCTCAGATCTCTCTCTTCTTCTCCATTTTCCTTTAGTGAAACTACTATTTTACCTGATCTATTCATTAGCTAGTTAGGATGTAGGTTCCTCAATGCATATGTAAATGTAAAAGGCAATAGTAAACTTTTCTAAGTATGTAATCTGAAAGTGCCTGCCTTGTTTTGTTTTCTTAGTCAGTTTCAATTCAGGGAAGCCACACAGAAAATTGGCCGTGCTTTCTCTGCTATTCTGCTAAAAAAAGGCTGATTTCTAACAGTTTTTGCTTTCACAGAATTTCCCCTAAAGGGCTAACACCCTGAGAAACTCTAACTCCCAACATTTTTTACATCTACTCCGGTCATGACAACAATGCCCATTGCTCCCCCCCCAAAGAAGCCTACCACCCCATCTATTCAAATAGTAGGACTACCCTGTCATCTGCCAAAAAGGGCTCCACATCCCAGGAATCTACCCCTAATTCAAAAGATCCTACAGATATCAGTTAATAGAAGAAGGGCAGCAACAGGAATGGTCACCTGGTCTGTATTTATAAGGTAGCAGATCTGAGTGCTTCTGGCAGCCTCCCCAGCCTTCAAGACTGAAGTTGGTTCTTTACATAAAATGGAAGTGAGCACAGTCTTGTTCCTCAAGCAAAAAAACATCATCAGCAATCCCGATTCCCACATCTGATTGAACTGACTGAACATTGATTGAAGCAGAGATGCAGAAGTCTTATACTCACCAAATACATGTTACAACACTGAACTGTAGTACTGTCTCAGACATGGCTTGGGAGTCAAACTGGACAACAGAGCTGAGGATTTTATTGACTTCCTGAGATTTTTAGACTACAAGATCCATCATCCCTGACCACTTTATTGACAGCTGGGCTTCTAAGAGTCAGATACAGATTCCAACAACACCCAGGGAAAGTCTCTTCAGTGGCTCTGAGAAGTCTCTGGACCCCCTTCACAAAGTTGTTAGATTTGTGCCCTCCTTATTCTCTTTCTGTAGACCTTTCCATTTTGACAGTCCACTGAGTCCTGATTGTTTAGTCCAGATGGGCCTTGTATGATGTGCTGGATTTTCAATTTGTTATTTTTGTTGTGTTTTATGATTTATGTTTTTAACAGGTTTTATTTATTTAATTTTAGGGGGAAGTAGTTTAATCACTTTTTAACTTTTGTAATTTGTAGATTTTAACAATTTTTACAAATCTTTTGTAAGCTGTCTTGAGTCCCAAACTGGGAGTGGGGGAAAGGGGTATAAATAAGTATAATAACAGCGGCAGCAACAAAAGGAGCAACTGAGGAGCCAACACCCCCACACACATACACACTCTTATTAAAGTAGATCGGATAGAACTTTGGACTTGAAACCAGAGGTTCAATTTATTCCTCAGCTATAAAAAGTACTGAAAGATTTTGAATTCGGTCTGTCAACCTATTAGCATAGTTGTGGGTATTAGAGCAGCTTCCCCAAATCTAACATCTTCCAGATGTATGGCATTTTATCCCTAACAACCTCTGGTGCTACATAACTGGAGGATTTGCCAGTACCAGTAGTACCGAAGAAGAAACTCTGCCTTAAGCTGATTTTAGAGCAGCAGTGAAAAATGTTTGGGCCCTAGCTGCTGTTTGGCTGCAACTCTCAATATTCCTGACCATTGCCTAAGCTGGCAAGGACTGCTAGGAGTTGTAGTCCAACATCTGGGTGCATGTGCATGACATCCAGCCAATATGGAAGATGAATTAAAGGTCCAGTCCCTACAATGATCATGTTGGATTGGGGTAGTCTTTGGAGGATTTTAGCCCTTTTTTGGGCAGGTTCAAATCTGGTTAAGAGGCAGTTTTCTTTGGCAGAGTTTGCAGACAATGCACTGAAATCTTTGCATAACTCTCTGAGATAACGTCAGTAAGCACAAGCAAACAAGCAGCATTGAAGTTATACAGTTAGAAAGTTTATCATGTGCATTTAAACACTGAGATTGCCTAGGGCCTAACTAAGTAAGAGAAAGTTTTGAGTATAACTCAGTAAGATTAGAACTCAGTAGAACTCAGCAAGATTAGAAGAAAAGGAGAAAGAGAGATAGGAGTCTCTAAGTGAGCACAAACACCTGGGAGTTTCTGAGGTCACATGGTCTGGTTGCCTAAGTGTATTGATTGTTGATGAACATGCAGTGCAAACTATAGTTGAGCAAATGGGGAAAGCTCCAGAGATAGTGGGAAATAAAATAAAGGCATACCAGAAAGACCTATAGTACTGTCCCAGACAGTATTTTAATATCCCCCATTATTTTAATAGCAAACAGTAGAGGGAGTATGAGAATATTTGATTGGAGCAGTATTTCCCAACAAATCAGAAGAACAGGAGCAAAATCAATGAGCAGACAGAGTTGTTCCTATCAATGTTGCATTCAGAAGTGGGGACTTCCATATCCGTGTGAGAAAATTTGACTAAAACTGTTAGGATTCAGTCTTCATTTAGCAGAGTTACACAGAGAAACATTTAAAAGCTTGTCTAATGACTTGTGGCTTCAGACTGGCTGATGCAATAAACACGAACACAGGTAGCTTTGGATAAAAGACTTAAAATACTTTACTAATGGCTTCTTCGTTTACATCAGTATTGAGAGCCTGCTACCTGTCTAACTAATGAATAGGAGAATCTTCGGTCTTAACTCACCATCCTTCTCGATGGGACTCGAAGCATGCAAAGAGTTCAGAGAAAGCAGCCATGAGAACAAAGAGGGATCAGAGACAGTGAACAAGGAGGGGTCTTAACTTTTATAAGGCCAATGACCCAAGCACAGTCCTGGGTCACATGATCTGATCACCTGAGAACCAAAGGTATTTATGATCATGCAATAAAAGACAGAAAAGGCAAATGGAGAAGATCTGGTGTGCAGGAGACAAAAGGGAGCCCTATCTGGCTATTTGCCCACTTGTTCTAACAACAAGATGGGGGAGAGAGAATGCTGAGATTTGATTTTTCAACAATCCGTTGGGCAGTAAATCCATCCAAGTTTTACACCAAGCTTTAAAGGCACTATCCCCAAATCCCATTCCTAAATAGGTTCAGTACATTGGAGAGTTCCTTTAAAGTTCAGTCTAAACTCTGAAACAGATTCACTGTCCCACTGACACGGAAGCCACCAGCCACCACTGATTTGAAGTATGTGCTGCCTGTGGTGTCTCTGTATGGAGCTGGGGTCCCAAACCTCTCAGGTTTTCTTGACTTAGAATTCTTAGCCAGAAAGCTCTTTGGCCTCAACATCCTGTGGAATTCCAGGGTTTGTAGTTTACTGAGGCCAAAGAGCTCTCTGGTGAAGATTCTAAAGGACTCTCTCTAAACTGCAAACCCCAGAATTCCATAGGATGTTGAAAATAGAATAACAGCACTATAACAGTATAGTGCAGAAATGGCCTAAGACTGCTTTATTTCTTTACTAGAGCCTGTGGGGATCTAATGTGGTAGCAATGTGGGACTGATTGTTGCTCACTTTCTATTTGCAAATACTAACTACTTGGATTGCAAGATACGCTACTACCTCTTACATTCCTGAGCATTTACAACCCAGATCTCTTTGCGTTATGTCCAGGACTAAATGAATAGTCAGTGAGAAATTACTGTGAACAAGTGGTTGTATAGCTGGTCCTGGCAGGCATTTCTGGGTGAATTCTGTTCTACCTCATGAACTGTGAGGGTGCTGCTACACTTCTAGCATGGGACCCCAGAAATCAGAGTAACACTATAGCTAACAGTGAGGAATGCTGGAAGTTTCAATGCAACAACATCTGGAGAGCCATATGGTTCTTATCCATAGCCTGAGTCAACCCATTGAATGAGTGAGAACTAGGTAAGTCAACATTTATTTAAGTTACATTGACTGAGTGGGTCTACTGCAGTTGGAAGTTATAACTGGATTTCAACCATAGTTCCTATAATAACTATATTTCAAGAACAAAACCCCCACTTCAGATGGTATTTGCCATGACAGAGGCCTTGGCACTACTTTTTGTTGGTGCTGTAACTGCATGCTGTTAACTGTCAAGTCAGCTTTAAATTATGATGACCCTATGAATGAGAGATCTCAAAGTCACCCTATCATCAACTGCCCTGCTCTGGTCTTACAGATTCAGGGCTGTAGCTTCCTTAATGGAGTCTATCCATCAGCAATGCAGTCTTCTTCATTTTCTGTAGGCTTCTACCTTACCATGCATTATGGTCTTTCCTAGTGAGTTACATTTTCCCATGATATGGCAGGGTCCCCAGGTCAAACAGGCTTTTAGTGAGGAGCCACACTCAATGTGCCAAACAACTATTGGGCAACAGGTGGAGGGTGGCACTGGTGGAAGAGACAATGGCAGTAACACTTAAATTCTTATTGTTTCTACAGAGAAGGAGAAGGCATTAAACTACTGTTGAACTACTTTTATCGCCTAAGCCCTGTGATGATGAGAGAATCCAAAATGAAGCAAGCGATAGTGCTGGGGGATGAAACTCCTGGATCAGAAGGCAGTCCACCAGTTAAAGACTACAACATAGGTGGACTGATTCAATCAAGCCCTGGTGGCACAATGATTAAATGCAAGTACTGCAGCCACAACATTGTGAGTTTGATCCTGCAGTGCTCCAGGTTGACTCAGCCTTCCATCATCATCATCATCATCATCATCATTATTATTATTTTATTTATTTGTATCCGGCCTCTCCATATGGATCGAGGCGGTGAACAACTTACAAAATAGCATGTATTAGCTTACATATTGTAAACTGGTTAGAGAGTGCTTGCACTGATAAGTGGTATAGAAATGTAACTGCTATTGCTATCAAGGCAGTCACGGCTCTGAGTTTACAAGACCAGAGCAGCCTGTTAACAGTAGGGTACTTTAGAAGTCTCTCCTTCATAGGTTTGCCATAAATTGAAGGTCACTTGATGGCAATTAAAAATAACAATTAACAATAACAACAGAGATTAAAGCTGGAGTGCTACAGCTAGCTACTTGCATAGGAAAGAGAGTTCAGAGAAAGAGAGGAAGCAAAGTCACATCAGTCTAGGCAAGAATGAGATGTATTAAGCAAAATGAAGTGGGGATATATCTGACAGTCCCACCTGTTTGTCTCCACCATTGTTGCTACTGGTATATGTAAGCTCATGGTCCCTAGCACAAGCAGGAGTATGTGGCTACCCCGATACCTCACTTCATGGAGTACTCAGAGTGTGGCAGGGGCATCTTAGGGCATCCCACAATATGGAGCATGATTTTCTTCTAACATTGATCCTCCCACCTGAGGTGAGGGTTTCACTTCATAGAAAAGCCAACTTCTGTTCTCAGCACAAGGCTAATAGGAACATAACAGTGATCTATGTAGCAAGATTATTGTACCCTGTTCCATAACCCCAACCTGCAATGTGAGGATGAAAGCAACTCCTTCAGCATTAGCTTAATCTGCTCTGGAGCTGTAATACTACTGGACAACACTGCAGGGGGGTTGTAAAGCACTCAGGACCTCTGCTGCAGGATTTGGTGTGAACTACACTACAGGGCTGTCACAAGCCATCCTCTCCTAGGCATAACCTTTCTAAGCTATGGTTCAAGAGAATCAACTCCAGTTGCTTTGGGTTTATTTAAGGACCTTTTCCCCCCTCCCAAGCTTCATTCTAAGTTGTTGTTGTTAGTTCTTCTTACTTGCCTCTTCCTATGGATCAAAGTGGGGAACAACAGATTAAAATGCAACAAAGATACTACCTAAAAAAAAGAGGATGCCAATTACAATACATAACCTGTTAAAATAGCATAACATCAGTTAAAAAAGCATACATATTTTAAAAAAATCAATTCATAATTGAAAAACACATAATTTAAATATAATCTGGAAAGGCCAGCTGGAAGGGAATAGCTGTTAGTGCTATTTTAAACTCAGGCAGTATATCCAGCTGTAAAATCTCTTTTGGCAGATCAGTGAGCACTTGGTGAAATTAGCACTGAGAAACTGCACAGTTCTTCTCTCTGTTGACAATTGTTGGAGTAGTGTGTGAGGTCTGTGATGTGTTTAGCCATCCTGTGGCTGAACTCCAGACCCACCCCAAAGGAACTAGCCAAAGTGAGTGGTAGCAGGTTGCAGCAGTGGGAAATGTGGCCAGTATAACCCCTTGGATTGGCATACGGGAACCCGCTCAGGATGACAGTGATGACCACACTGTCCTTTCTCCTTTCTTATTTTTTTTTTAAAGCAAATGTATCGCCAAGAGGGTACCAGCTGGGTGCATGCATATTTACAAGTGCTCATTTTACTATTTTTGCTTGGAATGTATGCTATTTAATTATATTTTCCCTATGTGAACGTGCTTGGCATCAGGGCAACAGAAGCAATGTCCATTTTATTCCTGTAGTGATGATGTTACTGTGATTTAAATGAGTTTGAAGTGCAAAGTTGCACATGCTCAGAGTATTTTTAAGGAAAGGATCTTTGGCAAACATGTTTATTGACTCTAACATCAGAAAAAGTAGAAGCAGTCGTAAAACATGGAAATGGAGGAGGGAACTGAAGAAAAATGTTACTTGAATTTGTTGTGTTTCACAACTGAAATAATACTTATGGACCATCTAAGTTCACCCCTTTCACATATATAGGACAAACCAATATGGGCACTATGTCCAGAATCTAAAATGACCCAGCTGTAGATATTGGGCTGAATCGAGTAGGTATTCCAAAACAGAATAAACCTACTAGGTTAGTGGAATTTACATATGTCTTGATCCATCATTCAGCAATAGATTCCATAAATCTACTTTAGCTAAACAACCCAATGAACTCAAGACTATAAAATACTCTTTATTGTCAGTATTTCCCAGCACATTCATGATACCACTTCATTGTGTCAACAAGTTGACTTGAGCTTATATATTTATTTAATTTATATTTCGTCTTTCTCCCACACAGGACCCAAGGCAGCTCACACATGTGTTAACACACAGCACATGGATTAAAAATTGGCAATAAAAAAGATAAAATACATTTAAATAAGTTACCATATTAAAACTCCAGTACATTAAGAAACAATGTAAAAACATTTTAAGCCATAAGAACCATAATAAGGCCAATTAACAATGCAGCACACACACACTATTAAGTTCCTTCCACAAAACCATTTAGCTGCCAAATGCTTACTTAACCTGCCACTAAGAGGGAAGTAGGAGGGGGGCCTGTGACCCTATGAATAGTGCCCTCCAACCGCCATCAACAGTCTTGTTCAGGTCTTGCAAATTCAACTTGCCATGGCTTTCTTGGTCAAATCAATTCACTTGTGTTGTGGTTTTCCTCTTATTCAACTGCCTTCCACTTTCTGCAGTATTATCATCTGTATCAATGAGTCATGTTGTCTCATGGTATGTCCAAAGTACAACTCAAGGGAACTATTTGCAGCATTCCTGTGTATTTATTTTATAAAATTTGAGCATTGATTAATGTTATTAGGTATTAAATGCCATTGGTAGAACATTTTGTACAGCATTTCTTCGAAACTCAAAACAACATCTGAGATAGAACATAAAGGTATGAACAGAAATCTTCACAGATTAGGTTGTAGTTCTATTTTATTTTTTTCTTTACATTTTCTTTTAAAGAGGTACTCCCACACATTGACAAGATGATATCTAGTTTATAAGCCTGAACTAACCTCCATAGTTCAAGATTTTCTCCAGCTATCTTTCAGAAAGATTTTCCTATTCAAATTCTTAGAGAAGAAATGATGTAATAATGTTGGTAAAGTACTTCCCATATTTATTCCAAATTTCAGATTTTCAGTATTCAGAAATCAGAATCTGAAACAGAATTTTGAGATAGTTTGCTCTCCTAATCAAGGAATTCCTTTAAATGGGACCTTTAATAAACATTTCTCCATTCAAACTGTGATGAATGTAATTTATAATTAAAATACTGGTTACCATTGATGTGATCCTTCTGACACCAGTCTAAAATTCCACAGAGAGAGGAATTGTTCTAGGGGGCTTATGAAAAAGAACAACAATTCTATCACCAGCCACAAGCAAATGAATGAACAAACCACCATCTTTATTTCTGTTGAATTTGAGTATAGCATTTTCTCTAAGATAACTGGTGTGTAGGTACCCTAAAACAAGTCACAGAATAGTTTCTCCAATCTGGCATCCGACAGATCTGTTCATCCATCGCAAGCATGTCCATTGGCTGAAGATGAAAAGAGCTTCCACCTAATATATCTATAAGCCACAGGTTGAGGGAATCTGGTAAATCTCTAATGGTCTTGGGCTGGACTACTGCCATTTTCTAAACGGAGAGGCATCAGGAAAGAAATCATGAGAAATTGTGCGGGCAGGGCTGGAGAGAGAAAACTGAAAATAGATTCACATGTGGCTAAATCAGATCAGAGCGAAACAAAAAGATAAATCTATATATACTTTAACCAGGGGTTGGGAAAATTGGGCCCATGGCTGCCTGAGATCCCAAGGCTCTTTTTGTGACTTCCATGGCCCCTGAGGACTTCCAAAACGTTTTGAAAAAACATTGTTAGGCAAAAATGCCTACTTTCATTTGCCACATCTTCAACCTTCCCTCCAGGAGCATTTCAGACTAAGGCAAGGCACTTTTTTTCCCCAACAGGATGTGACCTGGAAGTTTATTTCCCATTCTGAGCCTAAAAGAACACAAGGGGGGCTGAAATTTGGCAAAATTACCCCCCATATCCCAAAGGGTGTGTTGAGGGGCATTTAAGAGCATTAAAAAAAGTGGGGGAGGAGGCAAAGGAAGATCTCCAAGGTCTGTGGGTCAGATGAGGCCTCCTAACCCTCTAAAGTTGGCCAGTCTTGGACTAGAGAGTAATTATAAATAAAGAAAAGTGGTCCAATGTAGCCCATGTACTAGTGAGACTTAAAACTGGGTTCTGGATGGGAAGAGGCAGAAGGCTGTGGCTTCCAAAGCTGAAATACTATACACTCTGGGACTCACTTCAGAAGAAACATGTGCAGGATTGTACTGTCAGTGGTGCAGCTATACACTAGAATTTGCCTTCTCTGTTCTTATGTCACGACAAATCCAAATAACAACATTCTAACGAATGTATTTATTCAATCTGTGAATAGAGGATCCCCAAAATTAAATTGTTTCAAATATGGGTACTTTTTTAAAAAACAAAGGCAGCAATAAAGGCAAAGTAAAGAAACATAGGTGTGCTAACAAGTCATGTGTGGGAGTTTAGAGAATGAGATTCCTGAAACTGCAAATTGCAAACCCCAGGATTCCATAGGATGTTGAAAGTGGAATCACAGTGCTATAACAGGCTAGTGCGGAAATGACCCTAGAGAGAACACTTCTTCAGACATTGCTAGGTCCTCCAGCGTGATGTCTACTTCTAGCAGAAGCTGATCATAGAATTATACTGGCGGACCTAGAGATTCCAACGAACGTATTGTCAGGTAAGAAAAATAGCATTCATGATTTTTCTTTCATTTTTATTCATGTTTTTTCCACTTTCACATTGGTCTTGCACCCCTAACCCCCACACAAGCAGAGGGATCATTCTATATCTTGTCAAGAAAACCTGATGATTGGGATGCCATAAATCAGTTACCCTGAAGGCACACAGCAGCAACAACAGTTCATGCTCAACTTGGGGAACTGACTTTTTTGGACCACAACTTCCACACTTCCACAGTCCTCTTAGCCAGCCATTATTGTGAGCTATCCTCTTTTGAGCCATTGTCTAATTGCACCACACTGAATTTGCTGAATACATACAGTGTTAAAATCTTTTGCACTGGATGTGGCATTGTCCTGTTCTTAAGACTTGAGGAACCTTTTCCACTTGGACTTAACAACTGCTGGAGTCCCAGATATTTGTTGCATTTTTTTTGGTACATGTTGATTGGTATTTGACAGTAAAATAGGCTGCTGTAGAGGATGATGGAAGTATTTAAACAGAAGTTGGATGGTTATCTTTTATGAGTGCTTTAGTTGTCTATCCCTGCATGGTACAGGCTTGGCCTAGATGGCCCTTGTGTACCTTCCAACTCTATGATTCCTTCCAACAAATTTCTAGCATTGCACAGATTGAGACACTGAAAATTGTACACATCTTGTTATTGTTGTGTGCCTTCAGGTCATTTCTGACTTATAGTGACCCTAAGGCAAACCTATCATGGGGTTTTCTTGGCAAGATTTGTTCATTTGCCATGGCCTTCCTCTGAGGCTGAAAGAGGGTGACTTGGTCAGGGTCACCCAGTGGGTTTCCATGGCCAGATGGTGATTCAGACCCTGTTCTCCAGAGTTCTAGGCCAACATCCAAACCTCTGTACCATTCTGTCTGTCTGCTGTTGTCATAGAATCATAGAGTTGGAAGAGACCCCAAGGGCCATCGTCCAACCTCCTGCTATGCAGGAACACTCATCAAAGCATTCCTAACAGATGGCTATCCATCCTCGGCTTAAAAACCTCCAAAGGAGACTCTACCATACTCCGAGGCAGCATATTCCACTGCCAGACAGCTCTGACAGTCAGGAAGTTCTTCCTGAGGTTCAGGTGGAATCTCCTTTCCTGCAGCTTGAATCTATTGCTCCTTGTCCTAGTCTCTGGAGCGGTAGAGAACAAGCCTGTTCCCTCTTCAACATGACATCCCTTCAAATATTTAAACATGGCTATCATGTCCCCTCTTAACCTTCTCTTCTGCAGACTAAACATACCCAGCTCCCTACGGTGTTCTTCAAAGGGCATGGCTTCCTGACCCTTCACCATTTTGGTCGCCCTCCTCTGGACACGTTCCAGCTTGTCGACGTCCTTCTTGAATTGAGGTGCCCAGAACTGGACACGGTATTCCAAATGAGGCCTAACCAATGCAGAATAGAGTGGTACCATTACCTCCCTCGATCTAGACACTATACTCCTATTGATGCAACCAAGAATCGCATTGGCTTTCTTGGCTGCCATGTCACACTGCTGACTCATGTTCAGCTTGTGATCTACCAATACTCCCAGATCCTTTTCACACATACTGCTATTGAAAGCTTTGAAGTTGTTTCCGACCTATGGTGACCCTAAGGAGAACCTATCACAGGGTTTTCTGGGAGCTGAGAGTGTGTAATGCACCCAAGGTCACCCAGTGGGTTTCCATGACCAAGCAGGGAATCAGACCCTGGTATCCAGGACTGTAGTCCAGTGCTCAAACCACTACACCCCACTGGCTCTCTAGAACTCTATATTTCTGTGTTGGCATTCCCTTGGTAACTTTGCCTGCCCATTTGTCTTTGGATGCCTAAAACAGTGGTTCTTAACCTGGGGTCCACAATATTCTAACAGGGGGTCTGCAAAGCCACAAGGGCTGCTCAACATGTCCCCTGACAGGACAAAGGTGGGCTGGCAGATGGGTGGGGATGCAGGCAGGGCCTGTGCATTGCTGTTCAATCCAGTCATAAACTGGTGGGAAGAAGCAGGAAAAAAGTCTTTCTTCCCCCTCCGACACCTTTGATGGAAGTATGTATTTACTTATTTCTCCGTTCTGTCCCAGTTTGAAGACCCATGATGAGAAATTTTAAATGAATATTAGATGCACTTCAAAGTTTTACATCTTGAGTTAAGTCTTGGGGGTCCTCAGCAACAAAAGATATTTAAAGGGGATTCCTGGTAAAGAAAAGGTTAAGAACCACTGGCCCAAACTGTATTTCTGGATGCTCAGCTGTAGTTTTAAGTTACTGCAATGCTAGAAATGTTGGAGGCTGAAGAGAAATTTCATTTTGGGAGCAGGATTGTTATTTGGGGGGCAATGTCCTTACCCACCCACCCTCATAGCTACAGGTTTGGATAGTTACTTTCTTTGAATCACAACTCTTAGAATTCCTCCACCTGCATGGTCACAGGCCATGCTAGCTGAAGGATTCTGGGGTTTGTAGTCCAAAAAGTAACTTTTTCAAACTCTATAGCAGTTATACACTTACACCACTTTGTTCTTACTATTCACGCTTTAATTTGGCTCTGTTTTGCTGTGTTGCACTGCTGAAGTATTTTCTCCTTGTGTTTCTATCTATACACTGGCTGCTTTGATGGCTTTGCCAACTGGCACAGGCTTCACTCCCACCCTGAATGAGCTGCCTTATTGTAGCCTTGAACCAATACTCATAGCAACAAGTATCTTTTATCCTTCTGAATGTCCAGCAAAATTCCCTCAGACTTGTCTTAGTTTGGGAGTGTTTGCTGCCCTCTTCAGGCCACTGCAGAAAGTGAGCTACTGTCTACAATAAAAATCACAAAAGTATTTCTTGCTTTTTTATTCTGCTTGGTTTGTTGGGAGATGTCTCAGGTCTTCAGATTATTTCCTTCTGGACATATGGAAGCCAAAGAAGATTCAATAAACATAGAGGAAACTTTAAACTTTTACATTTTAGTGGTCTTTGCAAGCAAAGTTTTTATATCTGGCTCACCATCTTATTGTTATTCACAGTCCCATCGCAAAATTAACAGTGAAGAGCAGGTCTATTGAATTGTGTCTAGAAGTTCAACTGTCTAGCTGCTTTGGACTCAGTTGTGTTGCTATAAGAATTGTTGGCTGCATTCAGCACTCTTTTCGCTCCTTGGGTGCTAAGTTCACTGGCACCTAGAAAGTTCTGCTTGTCATCCCTAGATTTTGTAATGATTTTCAGCATTACATAGGTTTTGTCAATTCTGGTCCAGTCCACTGTGCCATCATACCTCAGGAACAGTGTCAATGTATCTTCAGTCAATGGGCTTTTCCTCACGAGACTGTTATAGTGCTATTATTCCACTTTCAACATCCAATGGAACCCTGAGACTTCAGAATTCTGGCATTCAGAATTCTCAGCCAGAGAGCTCTTTGGCCTCAGTAAACTACAAACCCCAGAATTCCGCAGGATGTTGAAAGTAGAGTAAAAGCACTATAACAGCATAGTGGGGAAAGGCCCAATGTTTTTGGGAAGCTCTCTTAGTACATCCGGCACACCACACAAAACTCACCGATACAATCCAGTGGCTGGGTTCGCAGATCCTCCGTTATAGAGGGAGCCTCTCTCCTTGGCAATCCTAAAGGAAACTTGTTATTTCCTTCTCCTATTTCCTTATTCTTCCCTACTTCCTAACAGCTCCGTAGTGTCTTCATTCATTTCTTAATTTCTTCATTCATTCTTGATTCAATTTTAATTTCTTGAGTCACCAATTTATCCCTTACCTCTTTTACTGTTTTCCCTTTCCCTCTCCTTTTTGTTTTCGGTTAGGAAAAAATTTGGAAGCAGTCACAGGGATGATGATCTTGTGCTGGCACAGAGGGTTGGCTGGAGGAAACATTTTCCCTCAATGTAGCACCACACATTATTTTATGCACAACACAGCTATGCTATAGCCCTACACTCTGGAACTTAAGGCATAACTGCCAAAGGCCACTTCCACACTAAAGTGCTATAGTGCTATTATTCCACTTTCAACATTCTATGGAATCTTGGGGTTTGAGGCCCCTCCCTAAACTGCAAACCCCTGGATTCCATAGGATGTTGAAAGTGGAATAATAGCACTATAATAGTCTAGTGCGGAAATGGCCATAATCACTCTTCCACATACTACTGAGACTAGAGATTCCAAGGAACCCCCTGTGCACTGCAGCCCATAAAGCCCCAAATTTTCTACTTCTGGAAGGGTGAGGCTTCCACATGGCCACATCATGCATGCCATGCAAAATAACTCATGATACCAGACAGAGGGGGAAGAAGCATATCTTTGGTACTTCTGCCCCCCGCTTCGTGGGCACTAAGGAAAACTGCTTAGAAAAACTCCTGAGCTGTCTTTCCAACTTTGAACAGAGGGAAGGGTTATTTTTCATTGCTAGCACCAGCTTCTCTGCATTGTATTTTGGCCACAAAGTAGCATAGGACTTTATTTGTCACAATGCAATTCACTGACCATTTCTGCACTACACTGTTATACTGCTATTATTCCACTTTCAACATCCTATGGAATCCTGGGGTTTGCAGTTTAGGGAGAGCCTTTAGAATTCTCAGCCAGAGAGCTCTTTGGCCTCAGTAAACTAAAAACTTCAGAATTCCACAGGATGTTGAAAGGGGAATAATAGCATTATAACAGTGTAGTGCAGGAAAGCCCACTGTGTGGAATAACAGCTGGAATAAAAATCTGGCCAAGAAATTCTTCAAGAGCCATCAGGAATTCATCTGGACCCATATGGGGTGGGCTATTTGATTATTTCTCCACCTCTTCAGAGGCTCTGAGTGAGTGAGTCTAAACCATACCAGGTAATGATCTGTCCATGACAATGATGCTTTGGAAAGTTCTTCCACATCATTGCCATCATCCCATCCAGTACAGAAAACTAAGGCTAAAAAGTGACTTGCAGCATTGGTAACACTAGGTATTATTTGATCATCATGGAGGACATGCGAAGTCTGATATGCTCCTAACAGAGGGGTTTCAGCATGTATGTTCATTTCCCCCAGCACTACAAGCCAGGAGATGTCTAACACCAAGTAAGCCTGCATAGGAAAAGACACTGCACAGAAAGGGAGACTGTTGAGCAATTTTTTATTATTATCTTTTATTTGTATCCCGCCTCTCCATATGGATCGAGGCGGCAAACAACTTACAAATAGCATGTGTTTCTATACATACCCCCAACAAGCTGGGTACTCATTTTACCGACCTGCGGAAGGATGGAAGGCTGAGTCAACCTTGGAGCCCGGCAGGATCAAACTCATAACCTTGTGGCTTGCAGTACTGCCATTTAACCACTGCGTCACCAATGGGATGGGTGGTACATCAACGGATCCCCATTCTGTCCTGGTTACCCATATACATACTTAAATCCAGCAGACCATGGAAAGGGGCACACAGTAAGGGAGAAGGAATCCCAAAAGAGCATTGTGACTCTGCCTCTTCATCCCAAAGGCTTTAATTCTTGCTGCACAGAAAACCCATGTAGACAGAACTGGGGGAGATTAAGCCCCACAGCCAAGGCCAAATTAGAGTGATGAAGCGTGTCCTGGGGCATTTCCAAAAACAGTCTCCCTTCATGTGCACATGTGACCATTTTCATTGGAAGGCTGAGTTTGCACTGTGCTACATCAAGCTTCTTGGTGTTGACAGGCCAAAAGGAATGCTTCCTGGAGTCAGAGACAGCCCCTTTCTAGGCCTCAGGGAGTAGGTGGCTCTGAGCTACATATGCAATTTTTCACTAATTTTGTTCTTGTAGGAAGCAAAAAGTATTAGCAATTTTTCCTGCTATTAAAAATGTCTTCAAAAATACACAGTTTTTGAAATTTATTTGCAGTTTGGGAGTTCTGCATAAAATTTGCACATGCTTGCAGAGAACTTTTCTTTCAGTGTTCAGAAGTGTCAAATGTAAAGTTATGAAGTGAAAAGATCCAGAAATGTACACGTGGTATGAAACAGCTCTTGCTGTGAATTTGCCTTACATGTACAAAAGGTACCCAGAAACTACCAATCTGGTTTCTTGTGTTTATCGCTAAGTAAAGCAGCAACAGGCCTCCTTTAGCAAGCAGTAGCCGAAGCAAGATAAAACATGCCATAGCCCAGTGATCTACTGCCTGTTTCCACCTCCAGGGAGAATGATGTTGAAAGCACAAAGCTGCAAAGTGACATTGCAATAAGAAAAGAGAAGCATCTATCACCTTCCTTGACTCCAGTTCAATAGCAATAATTTCATGGGTGGTTTTAAAAAGGAGAAGTGATATGCTGTTGGGAGTCTTAACCTGCATAAGATGCTTTTGCTCCCCTCTCTTACCTTTCTCATTTGCATGAAGCTGGAACTAGCCTTTCCAGCCAGCAACAGGCATCCAAATAATATACTTAAATTACATGAGAAAAGCTGCAAGTTGCAGCTATTTGTGGTAACTACAATTTGCTACAAGAGTAAATAGAAATACAACTTGTGAAGGTATTTGGATGCCAGAATGTTTTAAGATGGTAGAGCTAAACTTTTAATCTACTGCAGTGTTTTCAGAATGGTTTCATTTAGCTCCTCCTCTCCAGCATGGTGCAGTGATCAGAACGCTGGACTACAATCCTGGAGACCAGGGTTCGATTTCATGCTTAGCCTTGGAATCATACTGGGTGAACTTTGGTGTATCATACACTCTCAGCTCCAGAAAACCCTGTGACAGGTTTGCCTTAGGGTTGCCATAAATTAGAAATAACTTTAGGCCCATAATAAATCCACAAATTGTCACCTGTTAGCTTCCATTCCAGCTATGCTGCCTTAAATAGAATAGGTGTCTGAGTTTCCTTATATTTTCCTCTTTCCTTCCACCCCACTTCCTTCTGTGTTTTATCTATGATATTCTAAACTTGTCAGGGAGAACTATCCTGTCTGTTTGATTTTTGTACAGTACTTAGCACCATCTAGACATTTTAAATGTTAGATAATAACAGTAACTGCTAACACCAGAAATTCTTTACATGTTGCTATTCCCCATTTTCTCCACATACATTCTGATAGGCAAGCTCCTGCAGTCAGAGAGCTGTACCATACTATTTTGGCCTTCTCTGAAGATCCAGTAGGCCAGAACATTCTGTCTGGTCCATCAGTGTCACATCACTCCTGGTTGCTTAGAGGGGGAAATGGGGACTTTCCATTTTCCTATTTAGGGGAGGGTGCAAAACAGTATTTTAATGCATTTTAATACATAATCTGGCAGTGGGGAATCAAACAAAATGTTTTCATGTTTTCTTTGGGGAGGGAGCATGCCAGGGGACCAGTCACCAAGGGTCTAGAAAGTTTGGGGGCACAATGGACCCCAAAAGAGGCACATGCACTCCATAGGCCACAAGATTCCCATCTTGATGTATATTATGAAGTCATGTGTTATAACTAAGGGATTCATTTGGATGTATGTAACCTAGAGCAATGCTGAAGCTTTAAAAACTTGTTACCACCTACAATGATGATAGAGCCACTCTCTGGCCCTTTTCACACAGCATTTTCCATGTGAAAGAGGCCCTGAAGCATTGCATGATTGTGAGGAGCGATCTGCACGATGCACTCACAATTGCATGATGCTCCAGGGGCCAGCAGGTGCTGATCGTGCACCTTTTCATTTTTGGCTAGAAGCTGAAAATGGTGTGTGATCGTGCATTGCTCCAGGCCCCGCGTGCACTTACCTGGAGCCACGCCAGTTGTGCTTCCTGCCCCAACGCAGCCTGAGAAGGTCCCAGGCTGCACTGCAGAAGGAAGAGGTGGGGCTCTTGTGTGAGCAAGCAGCTCGTGAGGAACCGAAAGACCCTGGACGCGAGAGCCTTTTGCCAGAGGCTGCTTGTGCGATCCCCACACCCCAGCACCAGAAAAAGGTAAGGTGTGGAAAGGGCCTCTGTGTTTTTATTACATCTATACTCTACTTTTCTTCTGTTAAACCTCAGATAATGCACATCAACTGTATTGTATGGTTTCACCACCAGACAGTGACCAAATCCAGATCTTTTTAGCTCCAGGATAGTTCCTGCAACATGTGCTCCAGACCATAAGGCAACCAAGGACTGAGATACTACATTATGTTTGAGTAATGGAAAGCTACACTTGCATAGGTACATGGTGGTTGTGTACACTGCCTTCCTGCTGAACAGCAGCACTGTACAATTAACTACGTAAGTGCCAGTGCTTATTGTTCCACTGTGGAATGGAGAATGCATAGTGACTATTTCTGCAATCCTAGTGAATCAAGTAATACATTGAAGACATCGATGCATAGTTATGCACACCCAACAGTGTGCCACTGCATGGCTAGCATCTTCTTCTTTAGTCCCAGGCCATTTCCACCCTACACTGTTATAGTGTTATTATTCCACTTCCAACATCCTGTAGAATTCTGGGGTTTCTAGTTTACTGAGGCCAAAGTGCTCTCCGGCTAAGAATTCTAAATGCCATCCCTAAACAACAAACCCCAGGATTCCATAGGGTATTGAAAGTGGAATAATAGCACTATAGCAGTGTAGGGCAGAAATGGCCCCAGAAAGAGTGGACCCACTCAGTCAGTTGCTGAATCACAGAGCATTCAATGGGTCTACTCAAGTAGGGAATAACAATAGGTTTTAAGCCCATATGATATAGTTAACTTTCTGAAATTTTGCTTATTCAACAACCATGAACTGAATATATCCATTGTACAATGGCCAAAAACATATAACCACATTATCATTATCAATAGCTGGACATAGAAACTACATATTTGCACTACAGTCAGTCTTCCATATTTGTGGGTTTCACTATCATGGATTTGATTACTTGCAAGTTTCTGCAACTCTTCCTCCCTATACCTCAGGTGCTGCTTTTCTAGGGGAACCTTCCTTCTCAGCAGCTCCAATCAGGCTGTGCAGCCCTCTAAAAACTCGGCTCTAGTCCTCTTCCTGATGCCTCAGCCATTGCTTGCCCAGCTAAAGACAGCTTGCAGTCTGATTTCTCTGCACCACAAACCTTCTCCTGATACCCCCTACACTCAAGAAAGAAGATTTCACACCACTTTAAACACTATGGCTCCAGCCAATGGAATCCTGGCATCTGCTGATGTACTTAACAGGTACCAAGATGGTGGTTTCCATGTCAAGGGGGCAGTAAATCTACTCAGAGTTTTAATCTTAACACTGCAAAAATCAACCCCCCAAAATATTCATCACCTTGAATAGTTCCTTTACAGTTCAGACTAAACCCCAGAGTGATTAACCACCCCACCTCACTGATCCTGAAAAGAGAGGGACTGAGGATTAAATCATTTAATCATCTAAAGTAGATAGATACTGCGGTCAAGATCCCACATGATGCTTGCAGAGTATAAATCTACACTCAAACAGGTACACACTGATTGTGCTAGATCACCCTACTGCTGAATATTAGCCATGTGCAACTGATTATGTGTTTGTCAATGTGCATGCTTATTGTCCCATTCTGCAATGGGGAATGTGTGTGTTGCTTTCTGTAATTCCAAGGAATCAGGTGATACTTGAATGCACTGGTGAATATTTATGCACCACCCAAGAAATACAACTGCATGGCTAGAATCCCGTTGGTTAGTCTCAACTAAAGTAATAAACCCATTGAATCAATTGTTGACTAGTGAGTCAACACATAGGTTAATTCAATTATTTCAATGATGCTACTCTAGACAGAACTAAGAATAGAATTAAGGCATATGTTTAACAGGTGTACTTGTGGAACTCCAATAACTCATCCAGGAACTCAATATATCCATTGGGCAAAGGCAAAAAATATAGCTACATTCAAAAGGGATCTCAGTTACATACAATAATGCTCCAATATAATAAAAGCAAGAGAATAAAAACACAAAAGGAGGAAAACAACATATTAGTTGCAAGTTTCTATAAAACTGACCAAATGTCCAAATATAAATTTCATCTATACATCATTCTTTCAAATTTTGTAAATGTTATTAGATGTTCTGTCCATGGGATCACAGGTAGAAGAAAAATATCTTTCCAGTAACAAAGTATCAGTCTTTTAATAGTCAAAAGGGTGCAAAAAATCCACTTCCATTGGCCATTTGTGAATTTCCAAGAAAAAAGGTAAATAATTCAAAGAATATTCATGTCCTTGAATATCAAGGAACTTTCCAAACCAAAATTTACTCTTGTGATTATTTCATCCCAAAATGTAGCTACTATGGGACAATTCCAAAACATATGCATTAAGGAAGCATTAGCAGTATTACATCTCCAACAATTTGCTGATTTCTTGAATAGACATTGTGGAGATCAATACACCCAAAAGAACAATTTCTGCTGTCTATGACATAGTCAGAGATCTGTAGCCATACTAGTTACAGATGTTAAAATCAATGGCTATTGATAAGTCAGAAATGGATATTCCAATTCTCCATTCCATTCTTATTGTATTGTCATATTTATAGATAGCAGAAATTTATAAATATAAATTGTTGGTTTGGACAGTTGGTTGTCCTCAGTTATTGTCTTTAATGTTAAGAGAACCTCAGATGCACTTACAGCTCCAGGGCGAAATCTGGATTATAACAAATCTTTCAGTTCTAGGTATTGCCATTTAATAGGCAGATGTAATTTAAAGTGCTCTTGTAAAATTGAAAAGGGCAAAACCTCATCATCATCACAAAGTATTTATTTAAGGTTAACAGTCCCATTGTCAGCCCATATCTTCCATAAAAATGGTTCCTTACCAATTTTCAAATCTGGATTCCCCCATAAACTCAATTTGGCATGAGCGTCAAATTGGAACTGATAAGGCAATATTAGCTACACAATTCTAATTGCTGAAATTGTTGGCAAAACACTGAGAACCAAATGCTGTTCATTTGAATAGAAATGAAGACTCCAAGGCTGACCATGGTGGATTATTTACTTTAAGTGGATATGTCCAAAACTTAATACGACAGATATGCCCAATGCATATTAGGAGATCTGGAAAGCCAAACCTTCTCTCTCGAATTGGAATTTGCATCCTTTTCATTGAAATTATAGGAGATGAGCTCCCCCTGCAAATAATCTCCCAAATAATTAACTTAGTTTTTAAAAATACTTGCAAGGTATAGGTAGAGGAATTCCATGATTAACATATACAGTTGTAGATATAACATTCATTTTAATCACATTTATCTTACCCCCACAGATGCATCTTTATGTCTGGCCATCTCTCTAAATCTTGTGCAATATCTTTTGTCAGCTTACTTATATTAAGATCAATCATCTGAGATAAGTCCCTAGGGATAATTATAATGAAATGAGTAATAGAATCTGGGCAATTTCAAAACTACTATGCTTTAAAAATACTACAGTCTGTCTCCCATTAACTGAATACCCAAATGTTTTACCAAAATTATTAACCAATTATGTCAAAACAGGGATTGACTTTCAGGGTTTTGAAATGAACAAAAGATCATCTCCAAAAATAATGTTTTTAAATTTTATACTGACATACTCAGATCCTGGCATTTTGTCTAACATCATATGTTAAAGGTTCTGAGCATAAATTGAATATTAAAGAAGGCGATGGACATCCCTACCTTGTACCCCATTTCAACGTGAAAAACGGATGAGAAAAAAATGTTGATCATAACCTATGTTCTTGGTGCTGAATATAAATTTTTTATCACAGGTTATGATCAAACACAGCACCAAGAACACAGGTTATGATCAAAAAATTCAGAAGTATTTTAGGAAATCCAAAATTAATCAATACTATGAAGATAAACAGCCAATAACTTTTATCAAAGGACTTCTCAGAGTCTAAAGAAATAATGGCTGGCTAATCAGTTCTATCTGAGTTTATAGCAGTCCATGCCACAACCAATCAAATATTCAGTGGTAGAGCTTGGAGCGTGTGGAGGGGGGGTGCGAGGGGAGGGCTATGGCATGAGAGGCATGGACCCTGTGTGCAGGGGTGTGGCTGCAGTCATGGGCTGTGGCCACGGTGCATGGGGGTGTAGCTATGGGCTGGGACACCCCAAAAGCATTGCCACTTGGGGCGAACTGTTCCCTCCGCCCCCACATCCCTATGCAACTGCAATATTATCAGCTCCCTGCCAGTTTTTGATAAATATCTTCTGGTCAGGACTTATCAAAGGTGAAATGACTTTTTTTGTAATCTATTAAATAAAATCACTGTCAATATTTTAATATCAACATAATTAAGGATACAGGGTAGTAGTCAGTGCAACAAGTATGATCTTTATGAGGTTTAGACATAAGGGTAATAGAGGCATCATTGAATCATAGAGAGGGGGTGGGATTCTAAGATATGTTCGTAAAGTTGGAGCAGTCTTGTTGTTAATAGACTGGAAAAAATGTTGTACCATTCAACTGGAATTTCATCAGGCCAAGAAAACTTCTCATTTATCATACTTGCTAAAACATTAATAATTTCCTCTAAGTATAAAGATTCTGAAACACAATGTTGCTGTGACATGCTAAGATAGGGAGTATCAGTATGAGAAAAGAAAATCTCCATATCCTGTTGGTGAATCTCATTACTGAAGTTAGAAAGATCTGCATAATTTCAAAAACTGTAGATTTATATTTGTGGGCAATTTATAGAAATTCTTGCTTTTATTTTTGAAAGTAAAATCTCTTTTTATGATAGAGTTACTAGCTTGATAGATGAAGGGAATGCTGTGGATGTAGCATACCTTGATTTCAGTAAGGCCTTCGACAAAGTTCCCCATGACATTCTTGCAAAGAAACCAGTAAAATGTGGGCTGGACAGGGCTACTGTTATTTGGATTTGTAATTGGTTGACCAACTGAACCCAAAGGGTGATCACGAATGGCTGCTTTTCATCCTGGAGAGAAGTGACTAGTGGGGTGCCACAGGGTTCTGTCCTGGGCCCAGTGCTGTTCAATATTTTTATCAATGACTTGGATGAAGGAATAGAGGGTATGCTCATCAAATTTGCAGATGACACCAAATTGGGAGGGGTTGCTAATACGCCAGAGGACTGGATCAAAATTCAAAATGACCTGGATAGATTGGAGAACTGGGCCAGGGCGAACAAAATGAAATTCAATAGAGAGAAATGTAAGGTCCTACACTTAGGTAGAAAAAATGGAATACAGAAATATAGGATGGGGGACACGTGGCTGGATAGCAGTACGTGTGAAAGGGATCTAGGAGTCTTCATAGACCACAAGCTGAACATGAGTCAGCAGTGTGATGCGGCAGCCAAGAAAGCCAATGCAATTCTCGGCTGCATCAATAGGAGTATGGTGTCTAGATCGAAGGAGGTACTGGTACCACTCTACTCTGCTTTGGTTAGACCCCATCTTGAATACTGTGTCCAGTTCTGGGCACCCCAATTCAAGAAGGATATTGACAAGCTGGAGCAAGTCCAGAGGAGGGTGACCAAAATGGTGAGAGGCCTGGAAGCCATGCCCTATGAGGATAGACTTAGAGAGCTGGGTATGTTTAGTCTGCAGAAGAGGAGGTTAAGAGGGGACATGATAGCCATGTTTAAATAATTGAAGGGATGCCACGTAGATTAAGGAGGGGGCTTGTTTTCTGCTGCTCCAGAGACCAGGACAAGGAGCAATGGATTCAAGCTGCAGGAAAGGAGATTCCACCTGAACCTCAGGAAGAACTTCCTGACAGCCAGGGCTGTCCGGCAATGGAATCTGCTGCCTCTGAGTGTAGTGGAGTCTCCTTCCTTGGAGGTTTTTAAGGAGAGGCTTGATGGTCATCTGTCGGGAGTGCTTTGACGGTGTTCCTGCATGGCAGGGGGTTGGACTGGATGGCCTGTGTGGTCTCTTCCAACTCTACATTTCTATGATTCTATGATTCTATGAAAAGTGAAATAACATTGTGTTGCTGTTGATTCTTAAGGTGATGTGCCAGAATCTTGTTGGGACATTCCTCATTTTCCCAATATTTCTGCCATAGACATGTCGAAGCTAGTTCAATTTGTTGTGAGAGAATATTATTCAATTCATATTTAACTTCTTGCAGTTCTTGATAAAGTTGCCCAGATGAAGAAACATCAAATTTAGATATAAGAACTTTCAGCTGCTTCTTCAAGAATTCCTTTTTAAATGTTTAAGTCTTTTTTATTAAGAAAAGTAAGCTATGATTCTACCCTGAATGTAGGCTTTATAAGCTTCCCATTCAATAGTGTATGAAATTACGCAGCCTTCATTCACTTCAAAATATTCCATCAGATCTGTTGACACATGAGGCCTAAACTGTTCATCATTGAGAAGTGAAACATTAAATTTCCAGAGCCTGAATGGTTTAGGAACATTAGAAAAGGGGAAGTCTAGACAAATTATAATATGGTCTGATAGTATCAAGGATTCAGTTTTGCATGTGTTTATATTTCAAACACAATATGCGAAAATTAAGAAATAATCTAATCTGAAACAGTTGTGGTGGACCAGAGAGATAAAAGTATATTTCTTGTCCCTTGAATGTACATTTCTCCATGTATCAGTTAAAACATGTTGTTTTATATATGCCTCTAAAGTAGCTTTCACCATAAATTTTTTCCTTGACAGAAGTGTATAGCTAACAAACGATCCAAAATTTCATTAAAATCACCACCAACGATCAAATAATCAAATAATCATTGGTGCATCACTATCAGACTCATAACTTTTAATCAAAACAAATTTTTCAAAATATCTTACAAGTGAAATAAAAAACCATTCTTCAGGACCTATTATTGCTCACTGTACTATAATAGAAAAATGTGTGTATTAATGCTACATCTTTACACCGTCTAGAAACATTTGTAATGTAGACCTCACCAAACACTTTTTTATGAAGGATGTTCATATCTTCTGTCATCAAATGAGTTTCTTGTTGGAATGCAACAAGCTTTAAATTCTTTTAACTGAAAAAATGCTTGTTTTTGTTTGCTACATTTTATAGCCCTTTGATATTCCATGAAACTATGTCAAGCATTAAACTATCAGTACATTTCAGTGTCTACATCACACCCATGATTTCCATTATTACAGAACTAGATTCTAGAAAGTTTGCATAAAATAGTATATATTTCCTAAGTTGTGATCAGTAGTTATTAATTCTGTAAATCATCAGTTCACTGTTTATGACAATCTTACAAATTCTGAGGAACCTTATAAAATCAAATCAAAGTGAATAAAATAAAAATGTACAGAAAATAAGCCCATCAACTGGTTGAATAAATAAAAAATAAGTGTCCAAAATTTCCTCCTCCCAAAACATTTATATATATATATATGTGTGTGTGTGTGTGTGTGTGTGTGTGTGTGTGTGTGTTTAAAAAAAGAAAAAGAAACCCCTTGGAGAAAACAGTGTGATTCACTGCTCCCTCTATTCTCTGTCCCGTTAACTAATTTGTCTCACAGAACACCTTCAATTGAAAGGCAGGGGAGAGAAAGAAAGAAAAATAGAATAATTGAAACTCTAATGAAGATTGCATTAATAGAATGTAATAAAATTAATAAATCAGATCAAAAAATGAAAGAAAATGGAGAAAAAGAAACAAAGGAGAAACAGCAAAAGAAAAAAAGAAGGAAGAAAAATAGTGAAAGCAAAAAAGGGGGAAATCAATTCATAGATTGAAACTGATACACATCAGGCTGGAGTCTGGTGCTGAAATGGACTGGTAGCTGTTATGCTGAGACTGGCTCAATAAATAATGACATCACCTTACCTGTAGAAAGTCTTCATCAAACAGTTGATGTGGAACCTGGAAGTTGAGCTTGCAATGCAGCCTCAGACTTGGTTTTAATCCCAGTGAGAAAAAATTCCACTGCCTCAGTCAACTGGAATTTTGTTAAATCACCGTTCATGAAGACACAGAATACAGCCAAATAGTTAATGTAAAACTTCATATTTAATTGCCTTGCTAGCATTCTTCTTTGGCAAATTGTCTTCTCTGATCACTTATCTCCTTTGTACAGTCAGGAAAAATCCCCACCTTACCTGATTTTCACTGGAGTTCTCCACACTGCCTAGCAATTTGAAGCAACCACACAGAAAAACTGAGTAACAATTGAGAGTGTTCCTGCATGGCAGCGGATTGGACTGGATGGCCCCTGTGGTCTCTTCCAACTCTACATTTCTATGATTCTATGATTCTATGACTAGATTCAAACTTTCAGTTATCATTGAAAACTCAGTAGGTTCTGGCAATGCCAACAATTCATGTGAAGATGTATTCAAAACTTTAGTTAGGTGAACACCAGCTTCCAAGTCTCTCAAGCCAATAATTCAGAGGTTAGTACATCAGGTGAGAAATTCTAGCTGAGAAAACCAGTCAGATAGAGGGTACTTGTAAAATGGTGGTCAACAGAATGAAATAGAGCTCTTTACCAGAGATGTTTAAGTTCTTTCTCAAGCTATAAATCCCACAATTTCATAGGCCTGAGCCATGACAATTAAGGTAAAATGAAACTGATATAAGTGTTCAGAGAACATATACCCACTATCTCTTGGTAACTAAACAAATACATAATCAAGAAGTTCATTGTATAAGAAACACACCTAAACAGTGGAGTTTGTGGTCTGAGCTCTGAAATCCAAAGACGTGAAATCCTTCTGGGCAGCTGTTAGGAATCATATATATAAGGAGAACTCTCTGGTTCCATCTATGATATTGCCCTTGACTTGGGTTTCCTATTTTTCTGTGAAAATGAGTGCCCAAACACCAGAAGTTGATCTTATTAAAAACCCTCCTAACTTATGGAGCACAGTTTCGGCTGTGGAGATATGCCAGTTGATTCTTAAATTAAAATCTGGTAAATCTCCGGGATATGATGGCTTCCCAGCAGAGATTTTGAAATTTTGCCCTGAGCAATGGACAAAGGCATTAGCTAATCTATTTACTCTAGTTAACAACTCTGGCAAGATCCCAGCCACCTGGAAAGACTCTATCATAATCCCTATCTTTAAAAAGGGGGATAGGAAGGACCCCGGTAATTATCATCCAATAAGCCTCCTATCAGTTGTAGGTAAATTATATGCTAGCTATTTGGACATGAAGTTATCGAGCAGGATGAACTCCCAAGTCCCGATCGGTCCAGAGCAGGGGGGTTCAGAAGGCATATGTCCACTGTGGATCATATAACAGTGCTTTCTTTCTTAGTAAAGAAATACCTGTCACGCCCTAAGGGCAAATTGTACGTGGCATTCATCGATTTGAAGGCCGCTTTTGATTCAATTCACCAGCTGCTGCTATGGGATAAGCTTGGTAAGCTTAATGTAGATCCTCGTTTGCTGTATCTACTATGCCAACTTCACTCAAATAACCAGTGCAGAGTGAAATTCTCTGAAACCAGTCTATTAACAGACCCTATTCACTCTGATATAGGGATCGGACAGGGATGTGTGTTGGCTCCCCATCTGTTTAACTTGTTTGTGGCAGACTTACCTGCTTTTATGACTTCAATAGACTCTCACCCACCTTTGCTGGGTAATCGGCCACTTTTTATCCTACAATATGCTGATGACACATTGTTACTTTCATTATCTCAGGTGGATTTCACAAGAGCATTGAAAAGATTTTTTGAATATTGTGACAAATATCATCTGTGGGTAAACTATGATAAATCTAAAATACTGGTATTCTGCAAGTGATTTGTACCAAGGATGTGGAAGTTCGACAATCAGACAATTGAGCAGGTCAAGAGTTACGTATACCTTGGCGTACTTTTCCGCTTTAATGGACATTGGCGTAAACAGAGGGGTAAGGTAATTCAGGCAGGGAAAAGATCCCTGGCTGCTATACAATCCTTTTATTATAAAAATGGGAACCAGGATATTTTGGCAGCCTTAAAAATCTATAAAGCCAAATTAAGACCTTTACTACTTTACAGTATACCTACCTGGATTCCAGTTTTTAATAAAGAGATTGAAAGAGTGCAGGCACATTTTTTTAGGAGAATACTATCTGTTCCCCTATGTGTTTACCATCTGACACTTTATGCTGAATTGGCCCTGAACTCTCTTGAAATTGGTGCTTGGCTGATAACCTTTAAATTTTGGTTTAAGATCTATTTTAGGCCTAATAGATCTGGCCTCCTATGCTTTCTACTATCCAATGCCTATTATACTAGATGGGCTTCATTGTATGAATACAAAGTAATGTCCCTGGGCCCAAGATTAGATTCTCTCCTTTTACTAACTGAAATGGAGTGCTTTAAAACTGTTAGGGCCTGTCTCTTGGAGAGGGAATACCACCTTTCATATCCATCACCCCCTAGGGTCTGCTGCCCATTGATGCTTGGTGTGTCTCCCCAGATTATTTTCAAACTCTTATGTTGCTGGTAGCAAGAAAGGCCTTTCTACTTGCAAGGCTGAATGTACATCCTTCGAATGTGACCAAGGGCAGGTATTTGCAGATCCCTTTCTTAAAGCGTACGTGCCATTGTGCACAAGCTCCTGATGATCTCTCTCATATTACATTGAGCTGTCCATTGTATTCAAATTCAAGAGAAAAGCTGTTAAGGAGACTATTGGAAATGAATATCTGCCTAGATAGGCTATCCGTAGAATACTTATTGGATGACCAAAACCCACAGGTTACTAGATTAATGGCTAATTTCCTGGTTGAGGCAGCAAACTTATGGTTTAAACTGTCAAGCAAGGATCCTTGATGTCTTATTGGTAGGTATATGTTTATGTTATAGTATGCCTAATAAAGGTCAATTGAATTGAATTGAATTGAATAAGAAACACACCTAAACAGTGAAGTTTGTGGTCCAAGCAATGGAAGCCCACCCACAAATTTTAGGATGGGTTGCCTCCCTGCCCTGTTGTCATCACAAGTTGTCTATGATCCCAATCAAGGCTTTATAGATTCTTCTGGGTATTGGCAGGATGAAACAGATACCCGAGAACTGCAAATTTGGCTCAGCTTACCAAAGATCATACCTTAACAAACTGGTTGGAATGAAATAGGGCATGACTTTATTGTTTATAGCTCCTAACAGACTTGATAACTGTATGGGTCCATATCCAGGCATTGACTGACTTCCCTGCCAGCCAATGAATTGCATAATTCATCTTGCTTGTCACTCTGAAGTCAACCAGTGGCTTGAACATCAGAGAGCTTATTTATATACCCTTCACCCAACTGGAATAAAGCCTACAATTAAGCTTCTTTGATCCCATCCACCAGCCAGTGATCTTGCCTACCATTGGCTGGTGTTTCCTGAAGCCTGCACACACTACACAGATTTGTGAGAAAGACAAGACAGTCAGCTGTGCCACAGTCCATCCTTAATATATCCTTGCCTTGAAGAAGCTAGTTCTTCACAGTAGGTTATTGAGCACTATTCTGTCTTACTAGAATTTTACCTGCATGTTTTTAGGTGGCAACATCAAAGCTCTAGGCTGATAACGTGAAGTTCATGGTGAAAAAACTCTAGGCTGATAGTGTGGAAGTGTTGATTACAGGGCTAGTATTTTTCATTTCCAGAGCAAACTGTTGGATTGGTGATTCATTTTGTGCCTTCATGAAGTCCTGTCAGCTGTTTGTACAATCAATCATTTGAGGTGACCACAGCTGTGGGGCCTTAGAGATAAATGGTCATGGTTGTCTCTATTAACATCATTTAGTTTTTTGACTTTTCCTAATTAAGAAAAGTTCCCACCAGCAACAGCAAAAAAACAGCAACAAAAAAAAAATCCCAACCATCTCTTTCATTAGCTGGGCTTTTCTTCCCTTTAATTACTCTTGAAGTCCTGGTTGATTAAATTAGGGGATTTTATTTCTCTCTTCCCCGACTCCTCTTGGTCCTTTCTGAACTCTTTGGGGAAATGATCTTTTTTGAAAAAAAATATATCATGAAATCAATTCCTTTACGCTGTTTTGATCTTTTATGCCTTGGGCTTCGAAAGGGATGGGCAAACAAGAGTGAGTTCTTCAGAAAGTGTGCAGTGCTGGACAGTTTGCCAGTCTTCCATCGTCTCTGTGGACCATCTGGGTCAATTTCCTTCCAAGTGAATCAAATGCAAATAAAAATTCCAGCAGTTTTTCAGCTGCGGGCTACCCAACTCATTAGCATGATAGAGCCTAGAAGATGAGGCCTGACCTGGTGCACTTCCCCTCATCTCATTAAGTTGTAACTCTACCATGGCTGCATTCATGGTGTTTATTGACGCTGAAAGGCGTCTTTATCCAAAACTAGCTAAATTCACATTCAAACTTTTCTTCTTGCCCCCAGAAGGCTTTGCCTGCTGCAGCATCCACATGAAAGTGAACCTATTGTTGCTCAGTAATGCGTCCCACTGATTCAGTAACAATCTAGAGGTTCCCTCCATCCCCCACCTTGCACCCCAAAAAGAGGCTGGTTCACCATTTGAAGCTCAAAAGATTTATGGGGAAACGGAGGAGTTTGATGTTAGAGAGACAAAAATGTGGTGTTAGGATGATGATGGTTAAAGCAGATCTTTGACTGCATTTGTGTGCATAGTATTACAAGTGCCTGAAGGGCATAGCTTAGGCCTGAATGAATCATTGCAATAATAATGTTGTAGCATAGGGAGACCCAGAAAAACTTGGTGCTTCACAGTAATAAAATTGTTGATATTCTCCATTATGCCATCTAAACACCCCTTCACACTACACACCTATAGCACTATGATTCCACTTTAACTGCCATGGTGCCATCCTACAGAATCTTTGTTTTTGCAGTTTAGGGTGGGATATTTAGAAGTATTACCCATAGACCTCTAATGTCACCCCAAATTACTAATCTCTGGATTCCTCAGGATGCAGCCATGACAGTTAAAGTGGAATCAAAGTGCACTAGTCTTGTAGCATGGAAAGGCCTTGAGACTATGGCCATTTCCACACTATACTGTTATAGTGTTATTATTCCACTTTCAATATTCTATGGGATCTTGCGGTTTACAGTTTAGGGAGGTGCACTCAGAATTATCAGCCAGAGAGCGCTTTGGTCTCAGTAAACTACAAATCTCAGAATTCCACAGGATGTTGAAAGTGGAATAATAGCACTATAATAGTGTAGTGCTGAAATGGCCTATAGAACTCCTGAAAAGTCACAAATGCCCAAGTTATGGTGGCTCTTCAACATGATAGCTTTGTGGACCATGAGCAAAAATAAACACCAGGATTGATCAATACTTTTAAATGTCACATCAATCAATCAATCAATCAATCAGACTCTTCATCAAGCTGGAAGTTACAGAACTTGAGATCAGGGAGAAATAGAAATAGAATAGTTGAAAAATCTCCCTGACCATATGATAAAGCCACAGCAACTCTAGTTACACTAAAGTTCCAGGGGAGAGATTGAAAAGTACAATCATGAGACCAGTAAACAGACAGTAGAGTCCTATACAGGTTTATTCACAGGATAGTATAATTGAATTCAATGAGATGCACTCTGGTATAAATGTGAATAGAGCTGCAGCCAAACTAATCTAACTCAGCTTCTTTTTAAAAAGATCAGGAGAGTTTCCCCTGGTGTCCTTGCCTCATAGAAAATATGGGGGAAAATAGGAGGCACAGTGATGTCATGGAAGATATAGTACTCAGGGCAGGAGTGAGCAAACTGCAGCCTGTAGCCTTCATGCCATCCCCAAGGCCATTTCTGTATCCTCCAGGGCACCTTGGAGTCAAAGATTTTTGACCCAAAATTCCCTCTGGGGTTGAGGGACATTTTGTCAATTTTAGTCCAGGAGTGGCCTTTAACAGATTTCTGCTAACTTCAAGAAGTCCTCTCCTGGGTCTAAAATGTGGTGAAAATGCCCCCACCCATTCTCCCTATCTTAGGAAAGGCCTTGGATGATGGAACATATAGAAATATGTAAGAAGTAAGAAAATCACTTTTTCTTAAAAGCTGCCCACTGTTTTGATGCTTTAAAGAACAGCATTGTTTTGTTATTTGAAGCTGAAGAAGCCCAAGCAAATGGGGAATACTGCTTAGAAGGAATGCAGCATGTAGCTAGCGGAAAAGGAATTTAAACTTTATTAACCTGTACCTTATTTAAATAGTAAAAATCATGCGAAGAAGGAGAATTTAATAAGTTAATTACGCGTTTTGCCGCAAAATTGCCTCTCCCTGAGCTATGGAGCCAGTGAAACCCAGAGAGTCTTGACTGAAGTGAGAAAACAGTTTCATTAAGACAATTAAAGATTACACTTCCACAATTGGACCAACTAGAGCACTTAGCTCTGCAAATGAGTTGATGCTGAACATGATTTTCATCTGAAATTCATACATCCTTAGTACTTTTTCATACATGTTTATAATTCCCATTGGATAAAACGCACACTGACATAAACTACAAATTAATCTTTCAAAAACTGCATAGTTTGCTTATCTCTAATCTGAAATTTGTTTTTCAACTCTGTTTTGTATCAAGAGTACAAAGGTCACTTTGCTTTCCTCTGATTTCTAGCTGGTCTCTATCCAAAAGAACCTGTCTAATTTGCTTTTCTTCCTGGAACATCTTTCTTATTTCTTACTTTCAATCTTTTAACAAGCAGTATCTGTTTGCTTAGCCATGTACCCTTATTTTGCTAAAAGACACAGCTTCACTTCACTTCTCCATCTGCTAAATATTTTTCAACTATTTAAAACAACTTCTTAAAATAATTTCTTTTTCTACAAGATGCGCTATCACTCCAATGCTTATTAGGGGATCTTTGGTACATGACTGGCTCAGTTCACATGCCCTGATACCTGATGCCTGCCAGATTTATGCTGAAGTGATTTTAACTGCAGATGCTTTTCTCATTAACATGTAGAAATGTATAAAGGATATTGCTTTCCTTTTGTCTGCCTGATTTGTGGAAATCTCGATCCCCAGGCAATCTCTGTTTTGTTGCAACAAATAAAGTTACTTTTGGATCTCCCCTCCCCACCCCCCTATGTAGTTTTGGCTGGTCACATGCCGGGACAGAACCAGCATCTGTCAGCATCACCTAGAAAACAGGAGGTGCAGAGTGGACAGTGGCCATCCAAGGTCTCCTCAGGGGTTAATATGGTACCCTAGCCTTTCACCATTGCTCACCCCTGGAGTACTGGTTAAAGGGTTGGATTCAGAAGATGGAGGTTCAAGTCCTTGCTCATCCCTGAAACTCACTGGGTGATGCTGAGCCAATGATCCCCTCTCAGCTTGACCTGCCTTATTTATTCATTTTTCCTTTATTCTATCTCTCACCTTTCTCCCAGAACTTGTGATCCACGACAGCTCCCGAGATGATTAAAAGGCAAATGCAACTTTCCAATTTCAGTAGTTTCTAGTACAACAACACAATCAATCAAGTTATAATATTGAAACATGTCTGAAGTTTAAACAGCTTTGAAAGCACATCACTTAAAATCAAAATTTTAAAAAATGAAAAATTAAAAAGTTGGCGCATTCATCTGTTAAACATCTTGTCCTTAAGAGTCAATTCAGTTTCTGAAAGCTCACCTGAACAGAAAGGCCTTTGCCAGCTGGTCTATCTTGGAAGAGTGTTCTTCAACCTGAGAAGGCTGCTTCACAGAGTTGTTATGCAGATGAAAAACAGAGAAGGAGGAAAGCCAAGCATGCCCTTCTGGAGCTCGATGAAAAACATAAATATAAGGAACAACTAATAAATATATAAATAGAGGCTGGATGGCCATTTGCTGGGGGTGCTTTGGGTGTTTTTTCCTGCATGGCAAGGGATTGAACTTGATGGCCATTGTGGTCTCTTCCAACTCTGTGATTCTATGATTCTATATTTTTTTTTTATAAATGTAAACGAATACAGTCAACTGAACACATTTGGGCAAAAAATGCAGGGCATAGCACAGGACCCTGTGCTCTATCCATTGCGGCATTTTTGTTTCTAGTATGTTCTATTTTGTGCTATACAGCAAGGAGGATGGGAATCCTGTTCTGTATTGTCCTAAAATGACAGTTCCATACAACAGAATAGGTCTACATTTTAGACTGTCCCTTGTATTTGGAAGTGGGATTGAGCATTCCCTGCTTTGCATAGCCACCTTGGGAGGTTCTCTGTGGTCTCAAAGGATGCTCAACTGATGAGCAGAAACAGGAGCACGGGGCAAAGAAAGGTAGACCAATCACAGGGGCGCACCAAGTGACCTAATAGGGGAAGTAGACGTTCAAAGCCTGAGCCACAATGAGTCGGCTTCAGAGTGATGTTTTCCACAAATAGCTCTGAATAATTAACAGATTAGTAGAAAATGAAAGTCTTTTTCCAGCTAACTCACAAATATAAAAGGGGGTCGATTTGTTGAATAAACTGAATAGCTTTCCCTGCCACACACACATACACAGCCCCAAGTCCCAGCTCCAAACCCCCAGTTTTTAGCCTGTATTCTGTGTGCAGGGGATGCGTATGTGAAAAGAAGATTCTCTGAAGTCTTGTCTGACTATTTTTCTTTGACTATTCAGTTGTTTTCCTAAAGTGAACCTAAGACCCTGGGGATTCGATGCCTGATTGACACAAGCTTTGGAAACAGAGGAGATCCTAGCTCTTCTCATCATCTTCTGTTTTAATGGACTTCTACAAAGCTAAAAGAGTCCCTGTTCTCTGCAGCTGGCTTTCTCCCCCCATTAGGCAAAGTAACAGCCCAGTAATGCTTTGCTGATGAGCCATGGGGAGGATGAAACACATATCTGTGTGGTCATCATTTCATTCCAGGGATGCAAGACCCACAAAGCTTTGCAAGAATTGTTTCCATTGATGCACACAGTTTATAAAACCCTTTGTCCACTTTGTTTCAAGGCCCTGTGAGCTGTATGATTTCATAGCGCCCAGGCACCATCTCAGATTGACTGAATGCTTTTTAAGGTTCTGGCTACTTTGAAAAATGCATCTTTTTGCCACAGGGTGCTAACTGAAAATCAGAGCCTAGAAACATTACTTTTTTTGTTGGCTGGAAGTTTGTGGAAGTTACAGTCTCAAAAAGTCATTTCCAGGCTCTGCTCCAAACACCAATAACAAGGTACCTTATTTGTAAGGTATTTGCTGTTTGTTTGGGAAAGAAGCATCTGGAAATACCACTAACAGATATTAAAGTGGGTTCTTGATGTTGCCATGGGACCCAAGAGTGCTTCTACAAGTTGCTTCTCTATTTCACAGACCCCCCATGTGTTTCAGAGGGTGGGCAATGTTTTATGTTGTGGCTGCTAGACAGAAGCTGCAGGAAACCTTTCCATGTGTTGTGCACCACATGTAATAGTTGTCTCATGTGAGATACAGGTGCTTCTTTTCCAGGAGAATCTTCCTTCTTCATGGTTCCAAGCAGGTCAGGCAGGCCTTTAAATACTCAGCCCTAATTCTCTTCTTCCTTCTCTACCAGCCACTGTCTAGCCAGCTGAATATGGCTTGTAGCCCAATTTCACAGCATCTCAAAGCCTCTCGCGATGCCCCACACACACCCAAGGAAGCAGATGGGCAAGAGGCAGGAAGTATAGGGCCACCATGCTGAGTCACCCTGATCTGTTTTGGATCGTTGGTGCCCACTATCCCCACCAGACCTTTGTTACCCTGATTTCTGGGGTCACTTGGGGAACACCTCAATGTGCTCCACGTGATGGGGAATGGAAACTAGCCAGAGCACAAGCAACAGCAATGCAAGAGGCAGGGTAACCTAGTGGGGTCTTTTTACCCAGTTTTTACTGGGTCAGGCCAAGCCAAAAACCAAACAAAAATGTCCAATAAAGGATTTTATTGAATGAAAATCTCACATAGCAATGCAACCAAGTACCCAAGAGCTATTAAGAAGCAAAAGAGAGGAAATTGGACAGGGGGGTATTGAAGAGGTGTAGTTGGGGTAATACTGCACCTTTTCCTGAAGTTCTGGATCTGGGAAGGCAGCAGAGTAGTGGGGCTCAGCACGGAGAGGGCTGAGGGGATCACTCAACCAACAGAGAAGCGATCTGCTGGGATGATTGGAAGTGATCCAAAGAACTGCTCAAAAACTGGGACTATTTATAGGGGAAAAAGTACCTGGAGGACTAATCCTTTCCCGGGGAGAACAATGGGTGTTGGAGTGATAACAAAGCTCCACCATGGTAATTTTCTTCGTGTGATGGGATTGCAAGGTGTTGCCAAAATCTCAGGATCTTCGGCTGTGCTAGTTTGTGGTGTGACTTCATGTAAATGGTCCTCGCCTGATGGAATATTTGCTCAGCTTGGGGCAGACAAGCTAATCCCCTCAAGTCGGCTTCTCAGGGGCTGAGGACCCTTTGTTTATTGTGGGTTTACACATCTTGAGGTCTCCTGGGGCTACGTGACTGGGTATTTTACTGGCCTGACCTGGTTTTCAGTCTCTCGACCGCACCTGCCTATGTGCCCTTTCAGGGGACCTCTCTGGCACACAGAGCTATATTTTTATATCAAAATTGTAGACCCTGGGATAGGGTTTCTCTCTCGAAGTAACACCTTGATCCCCTTCCCACAGATACACACACATTTTGGAATTTGTGATTTTCCCCATTTTTTCCACTTCTGCACCCCTAACCCTAGCAGATGTGGAGGACTGACTGTATTGTTATAGTATTATGTCTTTGACTGTATATGTTGATGTCCTCTCCCTAAATAGATGATGATGATGATGATGATGATGATGATGATGATGATGATGATGATGATATTATTAGTACATGGAGAGAAGTTGATGAAAGAATTGCCTTTGCCTTTCCCATCACCTATCTTAAAATCATCCAAGGTGCAAACATTGCAGTCTGCATCACTATATACATAATTGCAGGAGTGACCAAAATCACGGCATGAACCACAACAAGAAATAAACAGCATTTTTTGGATGAAGTGTTTTGGAATTAAAACAAAATAATTGGAGAGAGGGAATAAAGAGTTGCAGTTGTTGCTGGTAACTGCTATCAAATAATGCATAATAACAAAAATGGCATTTGGATTTTTGAAAGAAAAAAAAAACAGCTCTGAGAACTACAAATAACATAGCTCCAGAACATTTGACTCAACTATTTCCCCCCATGTCTGTGATATTTAATTAGGACCATCTTATTTCTTCTTTTTCCTAACAGCTTCCTTGTCTTTAACAGATGCATGGTAGGCAGGCACAAGACTGTCACACTTCCACACTTTGAAGAGCTCTAACAACTGAATCTGGACAATGTGAACTGTAAGAATTCACAAAGAAATGGTTTATAATGTGACTGAAAGAAATGCCTTTTGAGAACTGGAGACTTGAAATCTCTTTATGTCTTGAACTTGGTTTTCCTGCACAGTTTTCTAGAGTGAAGCTGCTAACACAAAATAAACAAATTCTGAGTAGGAGACACAATGGTGGCTTGTAGTTTCCATGCTAGTGGGACAATGAACCCATCTCTGGTTTTCTTCTGAACATTAAGGAGCACTGCAAGCACTGCTGAACCCTATCGCAAAACAAGTTCAGCTCCTTTAACATTCTGACTAAAGCAAAGAACGAATTCAACAGTCATCTGACATGGAAGTCACTAGCCAACAATGCAAGAGAAATAGCTAAGACCACCTCTGGTTAAATTCTTTATCTTCTAAGAATAGGTGAGGTTTTTTGTTTAAATAAAAGCATAGATTTTTTAAAAAATTTCTCTCCACTTTTCACTTCAGAATTCAAGATGTATGTGTAAATACTTGCTACGCAGTTATGGCAGTTTGATATCACTTTAACTGTCATGGCTCTATCTTATGGAAACCTAAAATTTGTAGCGTGATGTGCTATTTAGAATTCTTCTCTGTTAGAGGGCTGTGGTGTTATACTTCAGGAGAGTGAAGCGTTGCTCTGTAGGAGAGAATTCTAATTACATGACCAAAGTGTAAATTCTAGCAGTGAGGAATGACAGTTAAAGTGGTATCAAATGCTAGGATATAACCAGAGAGTTGCATTGCCATTTCTACTCCCACATAAGTCAATGTGTAGCTGTGGACTAAAGTTGAGGAGTCCTCCTCTCAGAGGATGGTCTAGAGTCATTCATTCTCAGCCTAACCAATTTTCCAGGGTTGTTACGAGTATAGGTGTGTGGAAGGCACACCCCACTGAATTCCTTGGAGGAAAGAAAGAATAAGAATATCACAAATAAGCAGAACAAAAGGTAACATAAAATGATGATGTGTCTACAGCGCTTGCTTCTGATTCTATATTGCCCATTGGTTTGAATCTTCATTTCAGTGCTGAAACACCCTCTTGAAAATGAATAAATAAAGCTTTGACAGTGTTGCAATTATTGGTCATTATCACTCCGTGTGGAATGAGACTAGCCATTTCCACACCAACTGTTATAGTGCTATTATTCCATTTTCAACATGCTGTGGAATTCTGGGGTTTATTGTTTACTGAGACCAAAGAGCTCTCTGGCTGAGAATTCTAAAGGTCCCTCCCTCAACTGCAAACTGCAGGATTCCATAGGATGTTGAAAGTGGAATAATAGCATTATAACAGTGTAGTGCAGAAATGGCCTTTGATGTCAGACAGCAAAGCCCATCACTGAGAGGGTCCAAAGCCTCAAAATGGTACTTTACTAATCTGTAGTATTAGGCAGGATGGAGTGAGATAAAAGCGAAGCATGATGGCCCTCAAACACATATCTTCTTTTTTGTTGTTGTTGTTATTCACATTGAAGAGTGTTGAAAAAAGAACTTTCATTCTACCTTAATGCCACACGAAACTGGACAAAAAAAATCCCACAGCATCTCCCCTACATAACTCACAATTCAAAAGCCCATCAGATGTCCTTTTCTGACTGTTATATAGTTCAAGGAGGCAGAAAAGTCCTCTGAAGAAAGTTTTGTATGGGAACTTTAACTTCCCATCCCATTTGACTTTTGGTCTTTAAAATACGGGTCAAATCAATGAATTTAATGAAGGCCATTTAACACAAAAGCTTTGCCTTGCATTTTGACCCAGATAAAGGAGAGTCAGTTTAGGTCAAAAAGCTTTAGCAAAACTTTAAGTGGTTAGTACACAAATGTGACAGAATGTTTAGAATCTCAGAGTCTTGCAAGTCCCATTGACAAGCAGTTAAAAGTATTTGAAATGGCTGCATGAATGAACTTTGGTAAGGTAGGCTCATTGTCTTCCATTGTCCCTTTCTCTTCATACGAAAACACCCCCCCAAAAAAGAACAAGAGTCAATGAATGTATAATGCAGTCTCACTTTTTACTGGATTTCTTTGGACTTTTTTGTGGGCTGTTCACTCTATTTAAATTCCTCGCCACACATTAAAATCTCTGAAACCACTGTGACTGTTGAGTCACCCATGTCAGACAACAAACCCTTTAATTGTGCTGAGAAAACTATGGTGGGTTGGGACTCACTTAGATTAATAGAAATGAAGATTTAAATTAGAGATCCTCTGCCTTTCTCATAAAATGGATTTAAAAAAAAAAAAAAAGATTCCACTGATACCAATACCATGAAGCTAGGCACTGTTGGCAAAACAAAAATTCGATGGGAAGATAGGATGGCTGCAGATTCATATTCAGCGTTTAAATGACCACTTTCCACTCCAGCAACTTCGTGGGAGTTTTTCCAACAGTGGCAAATGGCAACTAAAATAGTGTCAAAGTCCGAAGCACAGATGGAAGAATTTGACGACTTCAGTGATGCTTTTTTATTTCCCCTATTTAAAAGTTCTGTCAGCTTTGGAGAAAGAATCCTCATTAGCATGACTAGCAATTTAATAAGGCTTCTGTGATCTTGGCAATAAATGTGATTTTTTTTTTCTCTTTCCTCTTTTTGTTACAAAAAGCAACCTGCCAGGTCAGAGATTACATTGATCTTTTATTTATGTTTTGGAGAGACCACTCCAATGAACCACAGGCCCATTTCACATGCACTCATAGCTCAACGATCTCAAACACTATGCTTTTTTGAGGGTCTTTTTCTCCCCAGTAATTCCCTATAGCTAGATTTTTTTTTTAATTTTATTGTATTTTACCCTTTTGTCTACTTTTTTGTGTTTGAAAATTTTTTCCCCTTCATTCATTGACCGGCAACTTTCTGTCACCCATCTTTGACTTTTCTCCTTACATCTGCATTAAAGCTGTCATTTACTTCTGCCTCTCCCTCCTCCCCTCTCAATATTTGACAGGCAAAAGCCCTCGTCCGCTTTTATAGCTTTTTGTTTGCATTATGACATAACCTGTGCAAAGTGGCAACAGCTCCCCAATCCCTGCATGTAAAATTTGCAACATTTTTTGAGACGGGTCAGTGCCCATTTGGGGGACCCTTTCTTTATCTGAGGACCGTGTTAAAACTTTTTGCAGATGTGAGCCATTCAAGAGCGGTCCGTGGCTGCATGCAGAGATGAGGGAAGAAGAAGAAAAGGCCTTCCTATTTTGTGATTGCCATAGTAACTCAAACATTGCCAGTGTGTTAGGGGTGTTTTGTGTTTTGTGTGGCTTTTTTTGTCATGGTGGGGTGGGGTGGGGTGGGGGCAAAGAGAAAAAGTTTGTTTGCTAGGCCCAAACCAGTACATTTGATTTCCTTTGCAATAAAGCCCTCTACTGGAGATCATAGCTTGGATGACACAAGGTTACCAAGAAGCCAGGGTGCTCGTTAGGTCTGAAATTAAAGCACTGTGGTTTAAAATAATACCCATTTGTATCCATTTTGTTCAACATAACAACAGCTGCTAGCTCTGGGCTGACGGGTTTGCCTTTTAAGCCAAAGTCTCATAAGACATTTATAAATGAGGCAGACCCTATTCAATTTCACTTTGAATTCGCAGTCATTATTTTCTGTTGCTTGGAGTAATTTTTTTTCTTCTTCTCTTCAGGCGCATGATGTCCGGTCTTGTGTATGCAGTCATAGACACACTTTTTGATGAGAAATAGCCTTGACTGGCAAGCTGATTCTAAGTAATTTGTGCCTGGCCTGAGAAGGAAAGAAGAAGAGAGAGAAGGAAGGAAAGAAAGAAAGAAAGAAAGAAAGAAAGAAAGAAAGAAAGACTTAAATTTTAATCCTCAAAATTTCCATGGGACTATCTTTCTGCAGTATCACATAATGCTGCTCTTGAATGCCTGTAAGGACAACTCTATCAGTAGCCATTTAAACATACCCTCCAACTTTTCGTCTATGAAAATCAGGACTCATGCAGCTAAGCCACATCAGAGTGTGATCAAGATGGCAAAAGTTATAACTGAGGAAGAACACACAAGCAAGGAGAGGCTGCAGTGGTTTGCTTTTGCCTGAGCCCACAGGAAAGGACAAGATTCCACTTTTCCAATCCTCTTCTCTCCAGTGGCTGAGTTAATGAGTAGAAACTACTTTTGCCCTTTGAACTCTGCTTATAGCAATTGAAATGAGCTGAGGACAAAGGAGTAAAGGAGGAAGAGGAGATAGAAGCTGGGACCTTTTAAAAGCAGTTAAAAAAGTGAGGCAACAGAAGTTTGATTGGGATTATCCCATGCAAAATGGGATAATTGGAGAGTATGAAGCAGCATATTATGGATGTCAGGAAAGGGAAGCAAATTGCTACTTATTTACTTTGCTCTTCTTGTATATTTATAGCCAAGAATACGGAGAGGTGATTGTGTGACTTTCTCTCTCATATGCCAAAATAATTTGACTGCCCTTGGGACTATACACATTGACCTAGGCGAGTAAGGAGGTGGTTCAAGCAGCAAAAAGTCTTGGACTAGATGTAGAAGTGTGAATAATAACTTCAGTAACTTGCCATTGCTATGCCAGGAAGAATATACTGAGTGGAACTCAAAGTCAACCCAGCAAATGACTTTTCACTCAAAGCAATTCATCCATTTGGCTTAGCTTCATCAGATGTTGAGAAACCTAGTCCCACCATTTTGATGACATTGCTTAAAGATCTGTGGGGAAACCTCTTATTAAAGACTGATATTTTGCTCAGAGCTTGTAAAAGTTTGGACTGCAATATACCTCAACCAAAATGCTATTCATTATTCTACTTGTGAGATTCTGGGAATTGTGCTGCAGAAAAGTAGAGGGTTTCCTAGTTCTGATTTTACTGTCAGAGGCAGGACAACAAATGGCATCCATTTCCCTAAGTCAAGATATACAGTCCTCAAGGGCAGCCACATTTATTTGGTTACCTAGAATACATAATCCTATAAATCTAATACATGAAGGAGTACCTCTCCCTGCATTTGCATGCCAGAGGACTGAGATCTGCTGGGAGGACCCTCCTTTATGTCCCACCAATAGGGGCAATACAATGGGAGTGGTCATGGAAGGGGCTTTTTCTGCTGTTACACCCATTTATGAAATGCCCTCCCCTTGAAAGACCAGCAGGCACCTACGTAGGCTTCCTTTCAGCACCAGGTCAAAATACGGCTTTTTATTCAAGTCTTTGGTGTCTAATATATTTTCAAGCATATGTACAGCTATTGTATTCATTTTTTAGCCCTTTAAAACTGTTTTTGTTGGTTGAGTCATTTTTGCCTTGTTTAAATTATTGATTGATTTTCATGGGGAATTGTCTAAATTCTTCACCATTGTTTTATCTGGTTGCTGTCCTAAGATCTCACAATAAACGGGTGGGATTTTTAAAAACAAACAAAACAAAACATCTCTCTTTCTACCAGCAAAAATTTTACAATTGTTTCCTCCTTTATGGCACCTTGAAACTGCTCCCTGAGGCAACTGTGTCACTCTGCCTAATGGCAGGGCTGGTCCTCTCTCTTCTCCTGTCCAAACATGTAATCAAGCTCCACCCCTGCTAGCCATCCATTTGGTAACCGCATGTGTACATACAGTGTTTTATTACTATAAAAAAAAGTCTATGGTTCTGGATCAACCATAGTAGCTGGCAATTCCCACCCAGTAGGACAATGAATCCACTTTGGATTTTCTCCTGAATTTTCAAGGAGCTATCCAAGGTCCTGAACCTGATCCCCCACATAGATAGAATACCAAGGAATCCCTGTTCAAGTTCAAACTAAAACCTGAAATAGATCACTGCTTTACTAGCTACCACCATGGAAATCTTTTGTTAACAAATGTAAGTTTCATTTATGTTTTGAGATAACAGCTCCAGGTTATATAAACAAGAAACAGAAAGTCATTTTGTCTACACAGTGTGACTGACTCAGCTGGGGCATTTATCAGTCATTGTGTTATTTCTGTATGAAATACTGGGCAGCACAGTTCAAGAAGGATATTGACAAGCTGGAGCATGTCCAGAAAGGACAACCAAGGTGATCAAAGGTCTGGAAACCTTGCTTTCATGATGGCTAGGTGCTTCTTGGAGTTGCAGTCCAAAAAGTAACTTTTCCAGTCTCTGGAAGAGGTGTACGCATATATTTCATTGTCTGTCAATTCAGCAGAAATTGAATGTAACCCAGTATCTTAAGTTCAAACATATTTACAGGATGAAAATAATGCTTATGTTTTGTTTAACAAAAACAGTTTTAGCCAGTAGTCCAAAATTATTGGTTACACACACATAGTGGTGGCTGATGGCTCTCCTATCAGTGGGATAGTGAATTAGCTCTGGGTTTTAGCTTGAATTGGAAAGGAGCTGTCCATAGTGCTTAACCATATCACCCAAATAGGTTCAACGTCTTGAATGGTTCCTTAAAAGTTCTGACTAAAATCCAGAGCAGATTCAGCATCTTACTGACATGGGAGCCACCAGATGCCACTGCATATATCAAACATTGGGCTCAGTGGCCAAAACTCCCCACCAGAGCTGTTTTATAATCTAATGAGTTGGCAACTGAACCTAATTTTTTTTCTGAAATGCGGAGCATTTCATATCTTCTCTAAAGCAAATGATACACACACACACACACACTAAAGTAGAATCTATTATATATACTAAAGTAGATATGACAATAGATTTTACTTTGGTATATATAATAGATACTAATTTAGATTCAGATTTAGTATATGTATGTGTGTGTGTGTGTGTGTGTGTATAGGATTGTTCACTTTTCTTCACTTTTCTAACTTGCTAGACTAGCTTGCACTTTTCTTCACTTTTCTAACTTGCAAGTAGATTCTACTTCAGCAATCAAATTTGAAATGAATCTGGCTTATTCGGAATATTGATAGGGCAGACTTGAGACTAAGCACTGAAAAACATAGTGACTGATACAATTAATTGAATCTAGGGAAGATTTTTGTAGGTGAATTTATGTGGGATGAAGACTGCAAGCTAGACTTGCAAGTTAGAAAAGTGAAGAATCCAATGATATCAAAGCATTGGTCAATCTAGTCCATAATCTTACACAGACTGGCAGCAGAGTTTCAAGCACTACTAAAGATTCTTTTAACTACTCATCCCAGAGAACTCTGCCTATGTACCAAGAATCTTCCAATTGGAAACACTTCCCATTTGTAGTTCCAAAAAAGTTTACTATTGATCCAAGCCAAAATTGTGTTTATTGCCCAATGCTCCTGTCTATTGATTGTTATTGAAGATGCAATTCTATGTATGCCTGCTCAGAAATAAATCCAATAGAATTCAATGAGGCTTACTCTGAGGTAGGTGTGTGTAAGATTATGATCTTATTTATTTGATTCCTATTTTGGCTTCTAATCCGGAAAGATTTTTAAGGCAGTTTACATCATATAAAATGAGAGCAAAGTCATTCTTCAAATATGAATCCATTGTTGTTATTACGATTGTTGTTCTTACGTATTGTGAAGTCAGCTTAGACTTTTAGCAACCCTATGAATAAGAGACTTCAAAGACACCCTGTAATGAACAGGTCTGCTAAAGTCTTGCAAACTTAAGGATGTTGTTTCCTTGATTAAGTTGATCTATCTGCAATGTGGTCTTTCCTTTCTTCCTACTGCCTTTGACTTTACTGACCGTGATTTTCTTTTCCAATGATTCATGACCTCTCATGAAGTGTTCAATTTACAATAGCTTCATTTTAGTCTTTTTGACATCTCTCAGACCTATTTGCTCATCCTTTCGGCAGGCTGTCCATGGTATCCATAGAATTCTCCTTCAGCACTGCACTTTAGACAATTCTCTTCCTGTCAGCTTTCTTCACTGTTCAGCTTTCACAACCATACATAGAAAGCTGAAATACTATGGCATCAATGATCCTGAATTTGGTAGTCAATAATGAACCACTGGAGGATCTTATTTAGTTCATTCATAGCTGCCCTTCCAAATCCTAGTCTTCTTCTGATTTCTTGACTACATTCTCCATTTTGATTGAGGAATGAATCAAGGTATAGAAGAAACTGTAATAATTTCCATGTCTTCATTGTCCACTTTCATCTACATCTGGCTAAAACAGGAGGCAGATACCAGCAGATTTGGAGGCACACCAAGATACACAGAAGTACCAAAAAGAAAAAAGAAAAAAGTCTATGCAGGGAAACATCCTATCAGTTGAGAACCAAAACTAACATGTCAAAGCAGTATAGCTTCCTAGGCCATTTCCGCACTAGCTTGTTATAGCGCGATGATTCCACTTTCAACCTCCTCTGGAATCCTGGGGTTTGCAGTTTCGGGAGGGGCCGGCTGGCCTCTCCCGACACTGCAAACCCCAGGATTCCAGAGGAGGTTGAAAGTGGAATCATTGCGCTATAACAGGCTAGTGCGGAAATGGCACTAGACTTAACTACTGAAAGATACAAATATAGATAATAGAGATATAACAAGGGCACAACAAAGTTATAATCCAAAACTAAGGCAGTGAGTAAAGTTATATTACTTGACTTGGCCTATTGTTATTCCTTTTAAAGGTTATTCTAAAGAGTGTTTTAAGAAGACGTTTGGAAGGGATTTTTCAAGTTCTATGTCATTTTTTTTCATGGTGTTTGAAGGAGGAGTGAAAAACATACCTGTTGCCACGGAGGGGTGTTAGGGATGGGATGAGGAGAAAAGATAGAGAAGATCAGTGCCAAAGTTTAATTGCACATGTTGTTAGATCTTATGCTTCCTCAACCTGGCACTTCCCAGATATGTTGGGCTACAAATCTCACCACCCTCACCCAGTAGATTGTGATACACATATAGAAAATGACAGGTTGGAAAAGGCAACCTGAATACCCCAAAATACTGGCAGGTGATAGTGTCAGCCAAAGTACTATATCTTCTCTATTGGCCCCATGGTTTCTGATTTTACAACTAATGAGCAACGCAAAGACAACTGACTAAGTTAAAATTTCCTGCATTCCTCTTTAACATAAACCAGGGGTGGGGAAAGGGCAGCCGGTGGGCAGTATGAAGCCTTGCCCCCACCCCCATTTTCCAGCTCTTGAAGCCCTTCAAGAGACTCCAAAGTCCTCTGACCCTCCCTTTAAAAAAAAAAAAAAGCTGATTTTTAAAGAAAACAAAATTGGTGAAAAAACACCCAAAAAGCAACAAAAACATAGAAGTTTGAGCCTCTAAACAAAATAGCTGTTTTCAAGCCAAAAATTGAAATTAGGAGTAAATTTACATCACTTCTGTTGGAGATGGAAGCAACCTTCTAGTCCATGGGAGGGCATGAGATACAGAAATGGCTTCTGCCACCTCTCCATTCAGTTGTCCACCCATGGCATTAAAAAGTTAGATTATCAAGATGACCAACAACTAATGAAATGTCTTAAACTTTTTCTGTTAATATTCCAGTCTCTGGCACTGGCAGCTCAAAAATGGCTCAGTCAATGGTGGCTGGTAGCTTCCATGTCAGCAAAGCAGTGGATCTGTTTTAGGATTTAGATTGAACTTCAAAGGCACAGTCCTGTGTGTTGAACCTAATTAGTAGATAAGGTTCTGCATTCATTTAAAGTTCAGATTAACACCTAGAGAGGATTCATTACTCCACTCATATCAAGCCAGAAAATCACCCATTGGTCAGAAAATGAAGACCAACCTGGGGAAAGGAAATAGGAAAAAAAAGAGGATGATGGAGTATAGAATACAGTATCCTGAAATGAGAAAATCAGCTTGTGTTTTACAGATTATAGCAAAGCCTTTGATTGTGTAGCTCATGAAAAATGTTGGATTACTCCTAAAGAAATGGATGTGTCCCAACATTTGACTGTCCTGATGCATAGGATGCACTCAGGACAAGAGGCTACCATCAGGACAGAATGCAGAGAAATGTAATAGCGTCCAATTAGCAAGCAGCGGGAGGGGTCAGGCAAGCCTGCATTTTATCAGTCTTGTAAAGCAGGATTAGACTTGAAAGAACAAGGCATGAAAACTGAAGGAAGGAACATCAACAATTTAAGATGACAGCATATTATTAGCAGAAAATAGCAAAGACTTGAACAATTACAGAAGAAAGTCAAGGTACAAAGTGTAAAGGCAGGTTTACAGATCTTGGATGACACACACTTCCATTTCAAACCCACTTCAGAGCAGGGACACAGAGTTGAGACAGCTTTGGTCACCTTAGTGACTGATCTCCGTCTGAGCATCAACAGAGGGAGTGTGTCCTTGGTGCTTTTAGACCTCTCAGCGGCATTCAATACCATTAACCATAGTGTCCTTCTGGAACGCTTGGCAGGGTTGGGAATTGGAGGCACTCCATTGTAGTGGTTCCAATATTACATCTCAGACAGTTCCAGATGACGGTGCTTGGGGATAGCTGCTCAAAAAAGGAGCTGTTATATGGCATACCACAAGGTGCCATTCTATCTCCAATGCTTTTTAAACATTTACATGACACCATTGGGAGAGATCATCCCGAGGCATGGGGTGGGGTGCTATCAGTACATTGATGATACCCAAATATATTTCTCCATGCCTTTAAAAACAGTTTTAAAGCGGGGAGCATTCCGTTTGCTGTTCTGTCTCAGGAAGCGAAATCTCTCAAACTGGCCCTGGACTAAGTCTACATCCAGTTTGTAATCTGAATGTCTGCACCACCAAAATCAACGCACTGAGTATGTCCAGAAGCTGAGTGTAACACTGAAAAGCTGAGCAAATGAAGTTTGTAGCAACCATGGAGCGAGAAGAACAACAGACTGGAGATAGCAGCGCTTACTTAGTGATGAGAAGGGCAGAGTTAATAATTTGCAATAGATCCGAAGGAGTTAAATGCCTTGTGGGGAAATACTATAATCTTTATCTTCTCCTCTACTACCAAAACTGAGTTCTGTGTTAAAACTTGATTGTGTTGGCACCTGCACTGTGAGGAGGGTGCTGGGATGGACATCCTTTGTCACTTATAATGGCTCATCATTATTGTTCTAACATGCTTTTAAAAAGAAAAGAAAGGGGAGGGGAAACCCACCAAACCTTAATCTTCCCCTTGGTGCCAGTGACAGTCACAATGGCGAGATAGTTTGTTTTTCTCCCTCACTTCTTCTCTTTCGCTCTCCCTTAACCTCCCATTGTCTTCCTTGCCACAATACTGGGTCATGGCACGGCTGGTTCCGGGGCAGTTTCTTATACTGTACTGCCCTTTGCTTGATTGTTTAAATCTTTCTTATTCAACTGTTTCTGAAGATTTACATTTTTAATGGCTCATTTATGTAATCCCATAAATAGAGTGGCAGAAAAAGCATCCCACACACAAACGAGCCAATCGGGGGGCCTGTGAGGGAAAAAAAAAGCTGCTTGTGCAGGTCACTGGGGGTCTCAGCTGTGCGGGCCTTGATTGGTATCAACCCTCCTAGCCACTGTGGCAACGGACTTAAGACCACCCAGTCAGGCACCAAACGGTGCATTACCAAGGAAGAGGAGGACGGTCGCTCTATAGCCCCGTCTCTCCTATTTATAGAGTTCGACTGAGAAGACTCATTTACCTTATTGCTTTGACAGCTGCACGTCTCCTTCCAAAAAAAAAGGGGGGGAGTTGCTATGATTAGCTTGCTTTTCTGCTGGCAAGCAGCTGATGTTGTCGGGGTTTCGCTGACAACACCCCCCCCCACTGTTTCCACTCTCCCTGTTCCTTAACCAGTGTGTTCCTAAGACCTATATATTCCCTTCTAAAGAGTCTGTGAATTCAACCACCTGCCCTGAAGATTCTGCATGACATCCTAGGCAGTCAAATAAAAACTAAATGTATTTGATGATGACCTTGCTTTCCATTCCACTCGCAACCTCTTCCTGCTCTTTCCCTATGTACAAAGCCTTGGAGACAAGGAAATAAAGGAATTATATTTTATAAGGGACTGTGTGAGAGAGAAGACAAATGGCAACTTGATGAAGATAACGTTACCTTTAATTACTTCTTCCATTTGCAATGCAGCCATGTCTCTGCTTCACACAGTAGCTGTTTTGTTCTGCACGGTTACCTTTCTGAATCACAATACTAGTCAGTATGTATCTCAAAGCATGCCAGGATTGCAGCACAAAGCATTCAGCAATAAGCTTTTATGACTGACTGAATCTATATTGCAGAACACACTTTAAAAGTTATGGCATGTAGCAATCATAAATAAGCTTCTAAGACTTATTTTTGCTGGTGAAATCTTAAAAAACATATTTTGGAGTATAGTGATTGTGGATTACAGATATATATAGTGTTGGGCACTCCCCACTTCCATGGTACTATATAGTTGGGTTTTTTTAATTAAAAGGACACTGAAGATGGGCGAGGACACTGAAGATCCTATATTTAGATTTTGAATGCTCTGAGGGTAAAGTCTCCAACCATCCTAAACCCTTTCAGGCTCATAGCAGCACAGCAGAAATGAGGAAGAGGTCAGGTTTACCAGTTGCAAGGTGGGACTGGCCAGCTCCATGGCACAGTCTTGGAAATGTGATTTGAGAGTGGGGATTCACAGAAGCTTCAGTAACCATGGTGAATGACAAAGGGTTGTGTTGACCAGAAATTCCCTACCCATATAGACTGTACCTTTGAAAAACCTGGGAATTGGGCATGGAACCAGTGACACTGGAAAGTTTAGTTGGCATTCTGGAGGTACTTTAAGGACTACATTTTCCCATGAGTATCTCCATCTCAGGTTGACATCTCAGGTACTGCTTTGGGACCCCATTCCATCCAAACTGAAGCTCAGTTGATGGGAACGACAAGCAGGTTCATCAGCAGTTTAAGAGCATACGTGCTACAGTTTGAGATGAAATCATAAAACTCCAAAGGATTTAATATGTCAGGTTTTAACTTGACACTGGAAAGAAACCAATATCAGTGCCAACTGGCTGTCCATGGGGGGGGGTGCCTTCCACAAATGGAGTTCCACATTACTCATTTAGTGTATTGGTCCTACTGGTGGGATCTTACTATTTCAAAGGATTTTTCTTGCCATAATAAGAAGTACAGCAGGCCCTCCACATTTGTGAGGGTTAGGGGCACAGCCCTCACAAATGTCAAAAAATCGCAAATAACTCCCTTGGATCATTAGATCTCCCTCCCTGCACTCTCCTGCCAGCCGCTGCTGGCACTGCCCACGCTGGCAATGGATGGGAGAGTCCAGGGGCGTGAAGATCTTTCCCCCTCCCTGTGCCTGGGCAAAAGGTCAGGGAATGGGAGGGGGAGAGGCAAGCGGGCACCTTGTGAATAATCAAATTCCTGGAAGTGAAATCTGCAAATGTGGAGGCAGGACTGTATGTTATATGTTTGCATCTGCAATGAATTTCTAATTCCATCGATGAATCAGGAGTATAGTTGTGGGGGGGGGCAAAATGAAGGCATAGCCCCTCAAACAAGAATTCTGTTTTCCCCTCCCAACAAAAACTTCCCTTCAATTCCCAAATTTCTAGCGTGAGCCATTGAAAATTTCCCATCTCTAGAACTCCCTCACTTGCTGTGTTCATATTCGCTTAGTCACTTTGCCTGCCCCTTTTCTTTGGATGCCTAAATTGTATCTCTGAACGCTCAACTTAAGTTTTAAATCACTGCAGTGCTAGACGTTTGTGAAGAGAATGAAATTTTGGCAGGAAGCGAGGAGAATTCTTACTTGAGGAGGGAAAGGTCATTTCCCCCAACTCCGTACATACACCCCTGGGATGAACATTGCAAAGCAGAGCACAAGAACTTCACTCAAGACAACTTTAATAAATATATTCAGATAACCAAGTAAATACTGCATATCTAAAATTCTGCTGTCATGTTCAAACTCTCCTGAACAAATCATGCCAAGAAAATCCTGTTATTTGCCATAGGGTTGCCATAAATTGGGAATGAGTTGAAACCAAAAAATAGAAACATCAAAAAGGCTTTGAAAAATTTCCATTAGGGTATTCTCAATAATCACATCCATGCTCTAGAACTTCTGGAAGAGGAAGGTTGGTTTGGCCCCCTCTGCACCGTGCAACACCACTTGTTTATAATTTAATACAGTGGTTCTTAACTTTTTCTTTATCAGGGATACCCTGTAAATATAATTTGTTGCCAGGGACACCCAAGACTTAACTCAAGATTTATTTATTTATTTATGGCTTCTGGAGACTAGGATTCAAATCCCCAGACACTGAATGACCTTAGGGAAGTCACCTTCTCTCAGCCTCAGAGGAAAGCAGAAGCAACTCCCCCCCCCCCGCAAACAAATCTTGCCCCAAAAAACCCCGGTGATAGGTTCATTAGTTTTCCCTCTGTAATTCTGTCAGCAACTAACAAGGTGTTAATGTCTTATTACTTTCTACTGATTTTTCCTACACAGAACCTTTCTATCTTCTCAGACCAGTTTTCCTTAAAAGAAACATTTCCCTCTGGCCTTGTTGCCATAAGTCAGAAGTGACTTGAAGGCACACAACAAAGTGCTACTGACATGGAGAGACGCTTTCTAGCTATCATGTCCCTCTTCTTTGAAAACTTATGGCAACCATAAAGCATATCTATCATGGGGGTTTTCTTGGCAAGATTTTTTGCCTTTGTCTTTCTCTGAGGCTGGGAGAATGTGACTTGCCTGAGATCACACAGTGGGTTTCCATGGCTGAGTGAAGATTCAGACCTTACTCTCAAAGTTAATAGTTTGGGCATGCACAGAGGACTGGTGCCATTTTCCTTTCGTTATGGACACGCAGCTGGGAGCTGTGGGTGCTGAAACTGCTTCCTTGGCATCTGCACTTCCCTCACTGCTGCATCTCTATCACTGCTACTGCTTTTAGTCTCCAGCAGCAGGGCTTCATGGACCTCCTATGAGGGCTCTGTGGACCCCAGGTAGAGAACCACTGGTTTAATACTTTGAAATGAAATACTTTGTTGTTGTTTTCCTTCAAGTTGTTTCTGACTTAGGGTGACCATAAGGTAACCCTATCACAGGGATTCTTCAGATTTGTTCAGAGAGGACTTAACTTTGCCTTCCTATGATACTGAGACAGTGTGACTTGCCCATGGTCACCCAGTGGGTTTCCATGGCTGAACAGGGATTCAAACCCTGGTCTTGAGAGTCCAATCCAGTACTCCAATCTTTACACCATACCGGCTCTGCATCTTGGTACCCTCTAGAAAGAAGTCAGATTGTCCCTTAGACTTCACTGCTGTACACACCTACCTGGAAGAAAGCCCCACTGCATACAGTAAGACACTTCAGCACATGCAGATTAAGCTTACACAGCTAAAACTGCATTAGTTTTCCCTCTGTAATTCAGCAACAGCATGGTAATGTTTATTACTTTCCACCAATTTTTCCTACACAGAACCTTTCTATCTTCTCTGACCAGTTTTCTTTAAAATAAATGTTTCCTTCTGGTCTTGTTCGTCATTTTGAATTTTAACCTAAAAAAGCCTTGAGTTGCATTTTTTAATTTCATCCATCTGATCTCTTTTACCTCAGCCTTCCATTCATTTTTCTTCAGGGATGTCATGTCAAGGAGGGAGTGGGTTTTTTTTTCTGCTGCTCCAGAGACTAGGACAAGGAGCAATGGATTCAAGCCGCAGGAAAGGAGATTCCACTTGAACCAAGGAAGAATTTCCTTACGGTCAGAGCTGTCTGGCAGTGGAATATGCTGCCTTGGAGTGTGGTAGAGTTTCCTTCTTTGGAGGTTTTTAAGCAGAGGATGGATGGCCATCTGTTGGGAATGCTTTGATGTTTGTTCCTGCATAGCAGGGGGCTGGACTCGATGGCCCCTGGGGTCTCTTCCAACTCTACGATTCCATGATTCTATTCTAAGGCTAAGTATTTGATGCTCTGAGTACACAGCTGTTTGCTGTTCAGGCTGAAGACTGATTTACATGGAAGAGAGGATCATATGTGAATTTAGGACTGACTGTGAATTTAGCTGACCCTGCTAGTATATGCTGAGGCCAGCATACTACCTGCACTAAACTCATGATAAACTGAAGAAACAAGTGATCTTCACTGGTAATTAAGAATGTATAATCATCTAATTATTTAGTTTAATATTTAAATACATGATAAAATACTTGACACAATTTTAGTATCACAGCTCAGGTTTAATATCAATTCAGAAAAACCACCCAAACAATGCTGTCCAAAGACTTACATGTCAATATTTCCATAGAACAGAGGAACTATAAAGATAAATTATTGGCATATAAAGGAGTCACAGAGAACCTGACCAATACAACTGTTAACAAGACAGTGATCAGAATTTAAGTGGACATTCCCTGTACTGTTTTACTATTTAACTGCAACTTGCGATCAACTTTATTTCTCTGACACTCCCGACGCCTACCGAGAGATATCTCAGAATTGTATTAGTGACTGAGAGACATCACTATTTAAATAGAGAGATACAAAACAATGAAAGCCAATTTAAGATCTCCCAAGTCTTCAAGTAGCAAAAAAACACTGCTTTCACATTTTGTTGTTGGAAAATATTCTGTTCATTCAAACGAACTGCATGACTAATAAATCCCACAAAATCTGGAGTGAATAAGAAGCTATTGCTCATGCTGAATCCTGTGTGATTAAAGAATGCCCGTGTGCACCACTGTGAACCACCTGCTCAGGACACATCTCCCTTATGTTTACTAACATACATTAAATTAATGCATTTATTTAAAAGAGTCTGCAATATTCAGGTGTATGTCAGCCATTTTCATCTAATGAGCCTAGTAAAGTTGCTAGAATGCAGCTCTGTGGGGCAACAGAACCAACTTTTCTGTATCTATGGAAGAAGGAAAGAGTAAAAAGCAAAGATTTTTAGGAACCAAGTAACTTATCATTTACAGAACACACGTTCATGTATACTAATCTAAAACATAATGTTTGCAAGACAGGCACAAACATGTTATAACCACCCAAAGAAAGGACACGAAAAGCTTAACTTGAAGGATGTAAATGTGTATTGGTGGGGAGAAAACAAATACACCAGCAACTTCTTTTTAAGTACATAAGAACTCTTCAAGGAATACTCACAAGAAGCAGGCTTGTTTGCTTCTAAAAACCTGCTATCAACACAGATATCTGTACCGAAGAATGCACTCTAATTGAAGATAAAGAAACATTTCCCCCACAGTTCATTGTTTAATTTCATACTTGGCTTGGAATGGCCTGATTTTCTCATCATTTATTTGATCGCTTTTCATACTTCTCCTTTGCGTGCTGCCTTCTATCTCTGTTTCGGTGCCTAGGAGGGGAAGAGCTGACTCTTCTCCTAGATCGAAAGCTGGGTGTATAAGGATATGATCTGTGCCTCTTTGGTTTGGTTTCTTCCCTGCTCTCCTTTGGTTCAGATTCCTTATCATCTTCCTGATGTTTTTGTCCCTGGTCTTGCTCTTTTGCAGAGTGCAACGTATTCTTAATAGTATTAATAAGAAACCTTTTATTTGTGCTGGCAAGAGGACACTTCATCCTGCGGAAACATTAGGAAAAACAACAACATATAAATATGTTAACATGACCAAAAAAAATAAATGCTGCATATACCCAAATAGCTCAACTTCACATGTTTTGGCTTTCCTTGTATGCCACCTAGTGTATAGTTGTAGTATGGAAAGAAACAACCAAGACGTATGCATTTTCTCACAGGCCTGAAAGCAACTATCAATTGTCAAATTTCTCTCTTAAAAGATGGAAGTTACATAATGTGGTGACTTTTATGACAGCTACACATATATAATCATAGTTACACATCTGTCAAGGGGGGTCTGTCACACCAAACTTTATGCTGCAATAATTAGTCTCTAACGAGAAACAGGCTGCAATTCAACAGCCCCTCTGCATAGCGTAAATATCCATATGCAGAGATGCAAACACCATGCAGAACAGTAACACCGTGTAACACATGTCTATAACTGATGCCATTTCACGATGCGCAACCATAACACACAATACATGCTGCACAACCACAATATATATGTAACTATAATGCACAAAGCACCACAATACATAATGCACAATGCAGAACCACAATACACAATCACATCTGCTTCCGTCACTATCAGCAGAATATATCCATTGCACAATGTTGACTTCCTGCTCCTGCATATGTGCTGTGACCTGTGCATGCTTATATCCTTAACCAGATGTCAGCCACAGTGATGTAACAGTCTATATAAAACAGCTCTCCTTATATCTCACAGCTGATATAATTCTACTGTTCGGTTGATGAAGAAGTACACAGAGAAAATCGTGTCTGTACACTGCTGAACTTCTACAGTACTGAGTACCACTTCAGACATGATTATTAAGATAGAATGTTGCTAAGAGACAAAAGTATTATTTTAAAATGAATCTTCTTTTCCTTAGCCATAAAATAGTTCAAAATATTAAGAAGTAAAGGGCAATGGTGATGAAGAAAGTGGTCTTGCTAACATCTGCCACTCTCCTTGATTAAAAAAACTATGGTAAAGAACTGTGAAATGTTTCTTTTGCTTGAAAACTATTAATGAGTGGGGCAAGAACCTGCCCTTTCAAATACAGGGAAGACCACAGGCCAGTGGTAGCACACATTTTTTGCAAACAGAAAGTCTCAGGTTGATCTCCAGAAGTCACTCTGAGTCAAAGTAAGCCAGGCTAGATGGACCAGAGATTTGACAGAAATGGCAACTACGTATGGATTTCCATTTAAACAGCAAGCAAAACAATCTACACACAACTATGTTCAGAAGTGGTTATATCTGGGGCTTTATTTATATGATTTCTAAGAGGTTTTGAACAGAAGTGTAAATAAATACAGTATTCTGAAGCAGAAAAAGGATGAAATCCTCCACATTACACAGCACCAAGCAGTGGTTAGATATTCAAAAGCATGTTTTGGGGCTCCTTTGGGTAGTTCTGATGTAAGCAGAGTCCCACTAATCTTGAACCCAGGAGTACCACCACTTTTTCATTCTCTGTAAGATGACACCGTTTGGGAAGGGAAAAGAAACAGACAGCAGTAGGCCCGGAAGAGGTCCTGGGAGAGCTTGCTTCCACACTGGGGAAAGGAGTGGGTCTACTGTTTTTTGTGGGCTGACAAGTCAGCTCTGACTTATGGAAATTCTTATAAATTAGAGCCCTCCTAAAAAATCTGTTATTAACACCCCTGCTCTAGTACCAGAAGCTTAGGGCCATGACTCCCTTTATTGGGGCAATCCATTTCTAATATCATTTCCAGGTTTTCCCAGTATTACTGTTATATTCTGATGAGTCATGCTTTATCACTATATGTGTGAAAGACTGGGTCTACAAGTCCTGTAATTTGTGGTAAGCAAACCAGTTTTGTTTGGGCATCTAAAATAAACTTTCTTAGAACTTTCCTGTTCCTAAAGATATGAATTTAGGGCACAAAAATTTTAAAGAGATGGCAGAATCAGGCAGCTTCAGGTTGTATTAAATGCTGCATTAGTTTTAGTAACACAGAAACATTGTGTACATATATTTTGAAAAAAAAAAAGGCCAGAATCCAAGAGCATACTATATTTGCTGGTGTACAAGACTCACATTTTTTTCCTGAAAAATACTGTTTGAAAATGGAGTGCGTCATATATGCTGGTGTATCTTATACGCTGGCAAATAGTATTTGCCAGTATATAAAAGGGGTGTGTCTTGGACATGGGTACGTCTTATACGCCGGCAAATATGGTACTTATGGAGAAAGCCCTATCAACAGATCTAGGAAGATCTGATTTCCCTCCCCAATACAGTATCTGCCCCCTACTGCCTGCTGCATCACCTGAAACTGTTCTGAAAGCATGTTCTAGTCCTCCAGCCAATCCTGAAGACACACAAGAGTTATGAGCATGTGTGAGAAAAACTGGCCTCCCTGGATCTGCCTTCCATCAGCTGAAGTACCTAAATTGGATCTGCCTAAAATGTTTACCAGTGTGTTGTACAGATAGATACTGCATATAATGGCCTATGACTATCATCACTTCACATAAGAAAAAAGGTTGCTTTATCAGAGCAGTTGTGTTAAATTAATTAAGACTGATGTGAATGGAATTATTGTACATGTGCTTAACATGGTAGCCAAAACAGAAGTTTATAATTTCATTCATGTATGGAATATTTAGAGTGGTATGCTAGCCATGTTTACTCTGGCCTAAATCCAATTGCTACCACTGGCTAGATCAGACCCACTGAATCAGCTGCTAAATGGAAAGACATCAGCTACATAAAGCCCATTGATTCAATGGGTCTACACTAGTTGGGACTAGCAACAGCATTTAGATTTCTAAAATAATTCCTACTGTGCCCGGTGGGGATTAATCACTCCAGGTGTATTTATGAGTGCAGCCCCAGTAATTTTTCTTTAAGTGTTGTTCATATTTTAGAAAAGCACCAGTTAGCTTGAACAACTTACCAGCCCATGGCCCCCATAGTTTCCGCTCTTGTTTTCCCACGCTTGGCCTCTGTTAGAAGTTCTTCCACTGCCTTTCTAAACATAAGAATGAGAAAAGCATTTAGTTTGGTCAATTTTTGAATGTCTTTGAAATACAGGCACATTTATTTATTTCTGTTATTCATGAAGAACACTAGTGCAAGTGACTAACCCATCCCAGGCTCACTAAAGTCACTTTCCCAAATAAAATTGTAAGCATTAAGGCAATGCATGCTCAATTCATCATTTGTATCTTTTACAGCCTAAATCCCATGACTCACTGAACAAACACAGAAGACAGTTGCTTACTCGCTCTTTTAAAAGACAGTTTATCAAAAGACGATGGATGGCAAATTGATCTAGAATGGAAAGAATACTGGCACCAATGAAAAGGTGATGTCACTCCAAGCTGACTCCCAACAAAAGTTATTTTGAAATTGAAACAGCCCAGCATCACATTTTCTTAAGTACCTATTCAACCCAGTTCTATTAACTTCACGTTAATTGATGAAGTCCAGTTCAATGTATTTGTAAATGGAAAAATGAAATACAAGCAATAAATGATGAATACAAATGCTCAGACTTTGATTTTTCTATTTCATTTGTGATATCCTATCTCCAGTCTTCTCCCATCACTGTATTTACAACTGTTCAGTCCCAAGTTATATAATGCACGAGTTAAAAAATACATGTATGTTTCAATTCTAGTTACCTAGGAAATTCTAATAACCTCAGACAGATAGCTAGAATCTTACTAATATGGAAAACCTAGATAGATGTGAAGGTTTTGCTGGATTAGGGGTTCATATCACAGATTAGTGACATATGTTGTCACTAAGAATTTATGTGTTACTGTACAAAAATCTGATAATGTAGAGAAAATTTCCTCCATTCATTCTATTACATTCTACACACACACACACACCACCACACATAGATGTAATACAGGGCAGTGGTTCTTAACTTGGGGTTCATGGACCCCACAGGGGCCTACAAAACCCTGCTACTGGACACCAACAGTAGCTGCAGCAACAGGACCATGCCGGAGGGGTGTGTGTGAGGTGCCAAAACTATTTCCTTATTTGCAAACAAGGGAAGTTTCAGCACCTATACCCTCCCACTGCCACATCCCTGATGAAAGGGACAAGGCAGCAGGGATGTGTGTGCATCCAAACTATGACTCTGGAGACCAGGGTTTGAATCCCCACTCAGCCATGAAAACTCATGGGGTGACTTTAGGCAAGTCACTTTTTCTCAGCCTCAGAGAAAGGTAAGGGCAACAAACATTGCCAAGAAAACTGCTATAACAGGGTTGCATAAGTCAGTTTTCAAGGGGAAGAGACATGATGGCTAGAAAGAACTCTTCCTCCTGGCAGGAGCACGTTGTTGTTGTGCGCCTTCAAGTCACTTCTCAGTTATAGGAACCCTAAGGTCAAACTATCATATATGGCAAGATTTGTTTAGAGGGGTTCACCTTTGTCTTCCTCTGAGGCTGAGATAATACGACTTGTGCAAGGTCACCCAGTGTCTGAGCAGGGATTTGAATCCTAGTCTCCAGAAGCCATAAATAAACAAATAAATAATCAATCAATCAATCTTTGAATGTTTAAATCTAACTTTAAATATTTAAATTCTGAGTTAAGTCTTGGGGGTCCCCAGGAACCAATTGTATTTACAGGAGGTCCACAGTAAAGAAAAAGTTAAGAACTACTGATATTGGGAATTCCACCTGTACATGCATTGGCAATGCCCTTTTATCTCCTCTAAGTACCAAAATCTTCTCAGTACATAACAATTCAAGAGGCAGTGTGGTTTGAGTACTGGAGGAGGACTCTGGACACAAGGGTACAAATCCCCACTGGGCCATGGAAACCCACTGAGTGACCTTGGGCAAGTCATATACTCTCAGTCTCAGAGGGAGGCAGAGACAACCCCCTGCTTCCAAACAAATCTTGCAAAAAAAACAATAACAACATGATAAATTCACTTTAGGGTCGCCATAAGTCATAAATGACTTGAAGGCACACAACAAACATACCAATTCAGAAGCAAGGGAGCTAAGGAATTACAGCACCTTGCAGAAGTATTCACTGTGTTTTGACTTCTCCATATTTGGCTGTATGGAAACGAAATGAATTTAACTGACATTATTGCCACCAGACATTTTAATGTTTTTATCTTTTAACTGCATTTCATCTTTTTAAGAATAGTTTTAATGTATTTTATTAAATTATTTTAATATTGTCAACTCCATTTTGATGTTCACTTTTTTGTATGGTTTTAGCTATACTGCTTTTTAAATTATAAGCTGGAGTCCCAATTTTGGCAGAAAGGCAGGCTAGAAATATATATGTACATATGATATGTGCAACATACCATTTAAAGAGATAGGGTGATAAAATGCAGCCATGCCTGACCCCCTTGCCAACTAGAAACCATTCAGTTTCTCCATATTCTGTCCTAACAGTAGCCTCTTCTCCTGCATACAGGTTATGCATTAGGACAATCAAATGTTGTGGCACATCCATTTCTTTAACAGCAATCCATAGTTTCTTATGATCTACACAAAGACTTTGCTATAATCTATAAAGCACAGGCTGATTTTCTTTTGAAATTCTTTGGTGCACTCCATTATCCAATCAATGTCTATAAAAACAGTAGATGTACCCAAAATACCCCATGTTTGTAGGGGTGTAAAATATTGTTATTGCGGCACAAAAATTAAGTAAACCAAAACAGATTTGTGTATATTGGTTGCATACATATTCACTCCTCATGCCTAGATAAATTCTGGTGTAATCCATTGCTTCCAAAAGTCACCTGAATAGTTGAATCAAGTCCAGTGGTGTGCAATTTTGGTACTACATGATGTCAGATTATATATATCTGTTTCTGAGGCCTCAAAGTTTGTTGGAGAACATACTGAAACAAATAGCTTCATGAAGATCAAGGAGGTACCAAAAAAAAAAAGAAGAAGAAGTAGTCCAGGATAATGTGTAGAAATATCATCCAGAGTAAGATAACTAACAATAAAATCAAAACTATGAACATCCTCCAGAGCTCTGTTAAATGCATTTTGATCTGTGAGTTCATTTTGCTTATTGCTAAGAAGTCACAGAAGCAAATAAAAGACCACGGTAATTCTGAAGAAGCTGGTGAAAGCTCTAGCTAAGATGGGAGAAACTGTCCATGGGACAACCATCATCCCGACACACAACACTACGTGTCACTGTATGCCACTGTCAGTGACATATGCAGGCATATGTCCATCTTATACCTGTGTGTGTCTTTTTTGTCATTGTGAGGTTATTCTTTTCTATTCTCCATGATGACCAAAGCCCACCCCCAAGTCTCACAGTTTTGTTACAACACCCTCCCATGCCCATTCAGAGACTGATGGAGAGCATGAGGGTCAGAGAAGCATCTGGTTATGCCCCTGGCCAGATGCAGAATAGCACTCTCTGCCCTGAGAACACCACACCTAAAGTGAAGCACGGTGGTACAGCATGATAATATGAGGATGTTCTTCTTCGATAAGAACTGGGAAACTACTCAGGATTGAGAGGAAGATGGATGGAGTCAAACACAGGGCTAGACTGTTTCAGAGTGCTAGGGACTTGGGATTGGGTCTATAATAACCATCACTCTATAATAACCATCACTCTAAACACCAAACCAAAGTAACATTGGAATGGTTTAAAAAGAAGAACTTGAATAGCTCAGTCAAAGCCCAGTCCCCAAATCTGACTGCAAACATGGGGCAAAACTCAAGACTGGCTCACCAAAGGGTCCCTTCCAACCTGACAAAGCTGGGGCAATTCTGCCAAGAAGAATGGCCAAAACTTGCAGGATCCAGATAGGCAAAGTGGACAGAGACTTAGCCATGAAGAATCATAGTTGCAACTACTGCCACAAGTGCTTCCAAGTGAGTGACTCAATGTGTGTGTGTGTGTGTGTACACAGCTGAGGATTGTATGTGTGCAACCAAACGCCAGTTTGCATGTTTATTTAACTTTTGTGCTCCAATAATAGCATTTTTACACCTTCATAGTGTTGAGTATCTTTTGTCTATCAAGCAGTAACAACGAATCTATTTCAACTTCAAGTTATAAAACAACAAAATGTAGAAAAAGTAAAGGGGGAATGAATACTTCTGCAAAGCACTGCAGCTAGTTTGCTGAAATCCATTAGAATGTAACTCACTTTCTCAGCCTCTTTGGCCAACAGCCTTCCAGCCTCAAGTCAGATAATGAGTACAGATCCTCTTTCCACTATTAACAATTTTCCATTTGGTTTGCCCTTTCTTAAACTCCATTGTATCATCCACCATTACCATCTGTGTGCCTTCAAATCATTTGTTGCTTATGGTGACCTCCATGAATTTCATAGGGTTTTCTTAGCAAGGAATGCTCAGAGGTAGTTTGCTAAGACCTTCCTCTAAAATACAGCCTACAACACTTGATATTCTTTGGCAGTTCCTTATCTAAGGACTAACTAGGTCTGACCTTGCTTAGCTCCCAAGATCAGATTGGATCTGGTGCCTTCAGATCAATTCAGACCAACCATTGTTATTTTAGTTACTGCTTTTTCACCCCAATGCCTGTTTTGCTGTACACCTTTCAAGAATGTATCTCTTGGATCATCCAGCTTCTGAGTTCTCATCCTTTCTGGCTGCCTCACATTCTACCAACAATTTATATCAATAGCTAAACTAAGTCCTTTCTCAACTGTTTCAAGCTGCTTTCCTACTGGACCATCTTTTTGTCAAAACTCCTCTTTATTCTTCCTTTCCTCAAAACTTTATCATCATCTCACTGAATAAGACACTTGAAATCATACTGCGTGTAATCTTTTGCTTATTCTCCAAAATTAATCAATACCTGTATCAGATACAATGAAAAGGCTTTTCTATAAAGATGAACCAATTTTCAGCAGAATCAGTGAAACAGAGCAGGAAGAGGTCCCCCCCCCTTTTTTTTTCTGGGAAGGGGCAGAAGGAAAAGAAAAGAAGCACAGAAAGAAGTGCAAACTGTTAGCCACCTTGGATTCCATATTTGGCGAAAGGCAGAATATAAATTAAATAAATACTACTTTAAATTCCTCCTTAGGTGATCAATAGGAGCTAAATAGGATCAATAGGAGCTAAAGGGTCATCTCACCTCATGGGAAATATATGTGTTTTAATCCACTGTGATATTACTACTGGGGAAGAGGATTTAAAAGGGTGTGTTTGTCTAATTGACATCAGTAGAAATCTCCCCCTTTTTAGTCCAAGGACCTTTACTAATATACTTCATAATTTTTTAAAAACCAAAAACACCCTATGACTTTTAGTGCCTTTGAGCCTTATATCATGTCATACCACTCACAAAGTGGGCAGTAAGGGTAGAAAATACAAAATCTCAGGCCTGCAGCCAAGAGGATGTCCCGCATCATTCTCAAGTGACGCCTCAAGCTTGCTCCACCCTATATACAAACTATTTCCTCCAAGTCCTACCAATCTGATTCCAGCTCACAACCCAACCTACCACTTACATCAGAATAACTGCCAGGGAACTTAGGCCATTTCTGCACTACTGTTATAGTGTTGTTATTTCACTTTCAACATCCCATGGAATCCTGGGGTATGTCGTTTAGGGAGAGGCCTTTGGAATTCTCAGCCAGAGAGCTCTTGGCCCTCAGGAAACTACAAACCCCTTAATTCCACCGGATGTTGAAAGTGGAATAATAGCACGATAGCCATTTCCGCACTAGGCTGTTCTAGCGCTATTATTCCACTTTCAACATCCTATGGAATCCTGGGGGTTGCAGTTTCGGAAGGGGCCTCAAAGGATTCCAAAGGACCCCAGGATTCCATAGGATGTTGAAAGTGGAATAATAGCGCTAGAACAACCTAGTGCGGAAATGGCCTTAGTGCTGCTTATTTCGGAGGGAAAGAGGCACGCATAGGAGTGAACTGTTGTTTACCTGTGAAAGCGCAACCATCTTACGAGTAATGAAATGAGAGTCGCTATGGAAGGACATTCCCCTCCCCCCCCCGTAAGTGAGAGAGGGAAAGGGGAGCTTTCTGTCACTCCCTCCCTCCTCTAGAGCCACACAAGGCTACTAATGGCCACAGGAGGACACGCAAGGGCTTTTTTGACCCTCTTTCCGGCGCTCGCAGCCATTACCAATCTACTGGCTACCAAGCGAGGGGCAACCTTCGGGCCTTCCCCTCCGCGCGTCTTCCTGCCTGCAGGCCTCACCTCTCCAACTCCGCGTCTTCCGTCATGGCGGACGGTTGTGGTGGTTCTTCCGCTCGCCCGCTCGCTCCCTTTCTCTCTCAGGCGCGGGCCGCCGCCGCCGCCATCTCTTTCTGCTACCGGCCACGCAGGAGCGAAAACGGAGGCGTCAGACCTCGCGACAAGTACGAACAGCCGCCCGCGAGGAGGCCGAGAAGGGGCGGAGGCAGTCCCGCCGCGCCGCCTTCCCGCCTCTCGCGTTGGATTCACCGAGGCCGAACTCCCCCCCCTCACCGCGGCGCCTCCTTTCACACGTTACGAATATTGCTCGACGCAGAGAGCACATAGGGAGGTTTCCTTCTTCTCTCGAGAGACCAAACCTAACCTGAGGGAGCTGTTCCTCACCTACACGAAGCGCGCAAGGCTTGAAACCCGAACAAGCAAAACCAAGGCAAATTATTCTAGCGTCTGGGAGGCCCTTTCACACGAATACAATTTGAGCGCTACGGTTCCGTTTTACTGCCAAGGCTGCAGCCTAACGAATCCTGGGGTTCGTAGTTTGTTGAGGCACTAGAATTTTCTGGCCGAGCGTTCCTAATACCGCTCCATAAACTGCAAAATCCAAGGGCCCTTCCGCGCTACACTGTTATAGTGCTACTATTCCACTTTCAACATCTTATGGAATCCTGGGGTTTTGCAGTTTAGGGAGGGGCATTTACAATTCTCAGCCAGAAAGTTCTTGGGCATCAGGAAACTACAAACCCCAGAATTCCACAGGATGTTGAAAGTGGAATAATAACATTATTACAGTGTAGTGCAGAAAGGCCCCAAGATGCCACAGGGTGATATCATGTCAGTTTAAAACCTTTTCTGCACTTCTGCCAAGTGGCCCCTCCTGAAACTGCAAACCCCAGGATTCCATAGGATGTTGAAAGTGGAATCATAGCACTACAACAGTCTAGTGCGGAAATGGCCTAAGTGAAATCAGCATTATAATTATGTAGGGTGTAGGGGTCCATTCAAGGGAGCTTCCTCTTGAGTAGACTAGCTGAATTCTGTAACAGGTTTCCTGCGCCCCTAATTTGTGCATACTTATCAGTAGGCTCCACATTGAACTCTGTGGAGCTTGACTTATAAATAAAGTCATATAGGATTGTGCTATATGAGGCATTTGGGGTTACAGCAGTGGTGACCATAAAGTAAATTGAAATTTTTAGATAGCTGAATGATTTGATGCAACCCCCTGGATTTTTTTACCCTCATTAAGATAAAAAATATAAGCAAACAACCCCAAGAAGAAAACAAAATAAAAATACACACCAAACCCCTGGTCTATATACAGCTTAGAAAAATGCCAGGTAAGGTTAAGACCTGATGTACGTTTATAAAATTATAGTGTAGAGAAAGTAGATAGCAAGAAGCTTTTCTCTTGCTGCACGTACAGATCTAGCTTGCCCTTTGCCTTATCTAGTGGGGAGAAGAGTCACCTCCACCTAATGTCTTCTTGGGCTATCTCAACTCCAGACAAAACTCCTCATGAGAACATGACTGGCAATCAGAAGTTCTTTGTTAGGTCTTGCCTCAGTGTAAACAGGCACTGATCACTGTATTTACAGAAATCTTTAATTCAAGAATAGATCCTGATCCCCTGTGCAATCAGAAGCACTAGGTTGTAAAGCATCTCAAGAAGGTCATTCACACCAGTTCCACACTAATGACAATATAATGCATTACTGGTTCTTTAATGATACTCACAAGTAAGTATATAAGACTTTGCTGTGTTTAGCAGATTATTTAGAAATTAGGGATGCAATACTTACCTAGGAGTAAACCCCACTGGCCACAATGAAGATTTATCTCCAGCTAAGCATGCTTAGCATAGGTTGTGAATGAATCAATAATAAGAACCAATGGGATTCCTGAATGCAACATGTCTGAAATTACTTTTTGTCAAAATTAAGTAGTAATGTCTTCAACATCCTTATCTGCCAGAGTTTTCTAACTGATATGTGAATTGAAATGCTTATGCTGGAAATATAGAATTGCTGTTACAGAGCAGGCATTTTGGTTGCCATCTTCGCAGCTTGGGAATATACCTAAAAAAGTACTAGTTGTAACCTAGTATAACCTATATGGTATAGCATATACAGTACAGTGTATGAGATACAATACAGGAAGCCAGATATATTAGGGTGAGTGTGTATCCGTGGGGCAGATGTGAGCTGTAAATAACCTCTTAGAAGATGTGATGTCAGCCCACTTGTAATTTAAAAAAGGCCAATTTCTTTTTCCACATGTCATTCAGTGAGCTTCCTTGGGGGTCATATACTTGAATGAGCTTTAGGATGGACAAGCTGCTATAGGAAGAGTAGGGAACTTATAGCTTACATTTGATATCAGAGGCCTATGCACGTTAAAAAAAATAGTGCCATTATTCCACATTAACTGCCATGGCAGCACCCTATGGAATCCCTGGACTGCTAGTTTAGGAAGGAAAATTTAGAATTCTCACCCAAAGTGCTCCAGTGCTTCACCAAACTACAAACTCAAGAATTCTACTGGATGGAATCATGACAGTTTAAGCAGAAAAATAGCACTATAAATGTGCTGTGTGAATGGGCCCCCGGTTTAATTTCAAAAGCCACCTGCAAGGGATCAGTTAAGACTCGTGGCAAAAATGATCAGCTCATTACCCAGCAGCCTTCTAGACAAGGAAGAATTAAAAGGAGAGGGATATGGTAAGCCTTTACATTTGTGGCCCTGGCCCCACTCACTGGCATGGACCTTGGCACAGGACCTCTAAAGCAATTGTGATCATTGGAAAAAAAAATGTTCCACACTCCTTTCCCCACTCCCAGGATCAAGAAGTTGTGGAGCTCTGGCCCAATGCCTAAGAAGTATCTTCTTCAAAACCATCAAACTAATCCCATATTTATTTATTTTAACATATTTAACATATTTAATATATTTAAAATATTTGTGTCACAGATCTCAGGACAGTGCACAAAATATTCTGTGACAGACAGATGCACCTGAATGCTCACAAAGAATTAGGACAAAAGAAAAAAACCTCTTCAATCCATGTCAGCTGTACGGGGGAAAAAACAAATTCTTTATTGGTTTAATACTATCATTAGGACCACCAGATATCTTTCTAGAGATCTTTTAAGTTAGTGCCCTGTCTCTTGTGTTGATGGCTTTAATAAATGTTTCAAATGAATATTTCAAACACATTTATAAATTCTACAAGGATATGCTTTTTAGAAAAGGCAACTTATAAGCAATAGAAACATATCCAGAATTGATTAATACCTATATATCCTTTGAGTTCAATGTACCAACAAGTCATCAGTACAGGGGCTTTTGAAGAAATGTCCTACCATGTCTCTTTATCATCAATAGCTATTACGTATGTACCTTGTCTTACAGGTTCAGAGGCTATGAATCTCTAAAGGCCAGCTGGTGGGCTGGCACACAGCAGGTAAAGACGTTTTTGTGAGTTTGATGCCTTGCTATAACTTTCATGGCTGCATCCTATGGAAACCTTGAGTTTGTCATTTGGTGAGGAACTGGAACTCCTCTCTCAGTGAGATTTCTAAATTTGTTGTTGTTATCTGCTGTCAAGTCAACTTCAACTTATGGGGACCCTATGAATGGGAGATCTCTAAGTCACCTATCATCAACAGCCATGCTTAGGTATTGCAGTCAAGGCCACGGCTTCCTTGATTGAGTCAATCCATCTGCAACACAGTCTCCCTCTTTTCCTACTGCCTTCCATTTTACCAGGCATTATTATATTTTTGAATGAGTAATGTCATTTCATGATATGTCCACAGTATGACAGCCTCAGTTTAGTCATCTTTGCTGTAGTGAGAGTTCAGACCTATTTGCTCTAGGACTCATTCATCTGTCTTTTTGGCAAAGACAACTGTAGAACTCTTCTCCAGCACCATGTTTCCACTGAGTTTATATTTCTTCTTGTCAGCTTTCTTCACTGTTCACAACCATATGCAGAAATCGGAAATACTGTGGTCTAGATGACTCTGACTTTGGTTTCTAGATAGCTTCAGGAAGAACTTCCTGCTGACAGTCAGAGCTGTCCGGCAGTGGAATATGCTGCCTGAGAGCGTAGTGGAGTCTCCTTCTTTAGAAGTCTTTAGGCAGAGGCTGGATGGTCATCTGTTGGGAGTGCTTTGATGTGGGTTCCTGCTTGGCACGGGGTTGGACTGGATGGCCTCTGTGGTCTCTTCCAACTCTGTGATTGTATCCCTCCCTAAACAGCAAATGAGAGCCAGAGTGGTGTAGTTGTCTGAGCCCAGGACTCAGTTCCCTGGTGGCCATAGAAAACTATGGGGTAACCTCAGGCACGTCGCACACTCTCAGCCCCCAGAAAACCCAGTAGTAGGTTCACCTTAAGATTGCCATAAGTTAGAAACAACTTGAAGGCACACAACAACTGCAAATCCCAGGATTCCATAGGATGGAACCACAACAGTTAACATGGAATCATAATTCTATAACTGTGTAGTGTCAAAGGGCCTTGGAGGACCGAGCATTTCCTATACCACACTTAGAAGGACCTTCAAGGGCTCTGTTTAGGCACATAACTGCTTTGCCATATCCTTCTACCTTCTGCACCCAAAGCTTAACTCCTTGGCCATTTCCGCGCTACACTGTTATAGCGCTATTATTTTACTTTCAGCATCCTGTGGAATTCTGGGGATTGTAGTTTACTGAGGCCCAAGAGCTCTCTGGCTGAGAATTCTAAATGCCCCTTCCTAAGCTGCAAACCCCAGGACTCCCTAGGAGGTTGAAAGTGGAATAATAGCACTATAACAATGTCGTGTGGAAATGGCCCTCGACTTACCATTCAGCAATCGATTCAACTATACTTTAGGACTAACAAACTGGTGGAGGCCCCAGGTGCCTGTTTCAGGATGCAAACGCGTTCAGACTCCGGCGCTTTATACTAGGGCGGCACCTGGTGCTTTTGCCTCTCTCAGAAGGCGCACCTGGAACCCGCCTATAAAGGCATCTTTGCGGTGTCGGGGCAGGAACGCGACTAGCATCAAACCCACTCGCTCCCCACCCCTCGCGCCCCGTCCAGTCCTCTCTCCAGGGATCCCCTCCCGCTCCAAAGGCAGCCTCGGGGAATCAGGCGAGCGACGGGACAACCCCGGCGAAGCCACCGGGACCGCTATGGCCTGCGCCGCCGGATCCCGCTTCCCATAGGTTGCCGGAGGCTCTTCCCGCGGCGCTGGGGCCGCCCTGAGTGGCTGAGGCGCGCCGTCGCGGAGCCCCGGGGAAAGGGCGGCGGTGGAGGAGGAGCGGCCTCCATCCAAGCTGGAGGGAGGGAGAGTCGCGCTTGCTTGCCAAGTCCTGCCGGGAGTTTGCCGCCTTCCCCGAGCTCCGCGGCGGTGAAGGAAGAGGGGCAGGGACCGAGCGAGGAGGAGGAGGAGGAGCCAGAGAGCGAGTCCGCCCGCCCGCTCTCTCGTGGGTCCCGGCGGCTCCAGCTGCGGCGCGGCGGGGCGAGGACCTGCCCCGCTGCCTCCCCCGGCAGCCCCCGCTTGCCTCCTCCTGGCCGCCCTTCCACGATGCCTGCGCGGGACGGGGCAGCGAGACGGGCGCGCCCGGCTCCTCCTACCCGTTAGGGTGAGTAACTTCCAGGGGGCAAAGGCGAGAGAGAGCTGGCCCGCTGCGACCTGGAGGCTGTGTCGCCCTCTCCCCCCACCCCTCCTCCCTCTCCCCTCTCCCGGGACCGATTCGCTTCCTTCGCCACCCCTCCCAGGGCTCCCCCTGGGCACTGCGGTTCCGGAGTGTCCCTCCTTGATCTTTGTAGGTTTGGAACGGGTAGCCCCTTGGCTCGCTGCAGCGCCCCTCTTTTATTTTCCCAGCCCGTAACCGGCTGCACTGGCCGGGGTTTCTCGGTGGGTTTCCCTACCTTCTCCGCAAAGCCTTGCTTTGATCTGTCGCCACCTCCGTTCGCAGCCTTTGCCTGCAGGCTGATGTGACATCTACCTATGGCATCATCACCATGATCACCATCATCATCATCATCATCATCATCATCCTCATCTCTTCCTCCTCCTCCTCCTCTTTCAGGCCTTGGGCTTTCCATTATTTCAGCTGCTTCACAAATTAAACTGTTTAGCAGAGCCCCCAGGTTAGCAAAAGAAGAGGCTGATGGAGGCTGGTATTGGAGGAGAGAAATGATTCTCCATCCCACTTCATAGCAATCGGGGGTGTGTGTGGATGGAATGGGAATCAAGCCACATAATTTCCCAAGAGTTCAGGATTGGTGCAGAGGGCCGAAGGATGACCCAAACATAAATTACTGATTTCTAAAATCTGCAAGTGAGAGTAGCACTGCTTCATGCAGTCAGATATAGCACTCCACCCTCTCATGCATGATCATGCTTCAAAATGGTTCTATTATTTGTTACAGGTAACTTTGTAATGCTGGCTTTGATCAGTTAACAGACTTTCAAAGCAGCTGTTCCTCAAAGTTTGGGAGGTTGTCTTCTTGAAGGAAGCATTATGAGTGGACATGGAATCTGCTTTCTCAGACCAGTTTTGGTGGATTGTGTTCAGAGATCAGTGTGACTCACCCATAGTGCTGATTCTGTGATTTGCTGCTACGCTAATGGGTCAACTTTATGTCCCATGCTGTGGAGTGCCTCTTAGTTGTCCTGTGTCTCATGGCGAGTTTTGTCCTCTGTTGCAGATTTGAGTGATTTCAGCCTCTCCTTTCTAGTCTAATCTTCCAGTTCGCAGAGATGAACTGAAGATGAGAGCCTCTGCTGAACTATCGGTCTTTATCTTGTCTTTGCTTAATTGGTACCTGCAAGGGTATGCTTTTTTAAAACAATCCCCCTCCCCTTGTCTTAAAGAAGTTCTAGGAAAGAGAGGGTGTATTTATAGATCCACAAAGTCTCCTCTGTTGGTAGTGGATGTTGGAGACAACACAATATGGGGGCAAAGTTCAAGAGGTTGAAACAAGTAGGACTCTTCTGCTGGGTTTTTCCTTCCCAGTGAAAGTTTAGAAACTTCTTGCGAGTTGTTATGTCCAATGCAGAGGATGTCTCATGGAGCACGCTGCTTTGTGTATTTGTGCGCATTTGCCCTGGGTCTTCAAGCATTAAGAAAACTGTCTGGATAATCTCTGGCCTTCAGATATGCGCAACGGCTTGTATCAAGTGGATGTGAGGAAGGTTGCATGGTAGAGTGTATAAGAGTACAGTCTGAGTGCTAGGTGGCATAAGTGTGTGTTAAAAGTAGTGAAAATAGGCCTTTCTAGTATTAATATGTCAGAATCTAAAGATCAGAAACTTACCAGTAAGATTACCAAGTCGATTTTGCTTTAAAACAGAATAATTCATACAGACTCTAGATTATTGTGTGCCAGTGGCAAAAAAAAGAGCAAGGAATAAGGTTAAACAGCAGAAGGATGTCTTAAATCAGTCCGTTTCCCCATCCCAAGTCTTACAAAAGAGGAGATTGATTATATCCAAAGATCTCAGGGTAGGTGGGGCACAGTCAGTTTTAAAAAAAAACACCTTGAAAACAATTGTAAAACAATTTGGGTATTTAAAACAATCCAATGTAATTAAAGAACAAAGAAAGACAACACAAACTCCACAACCCAGTTGGCCAAAACCAGGCTAGAATTACTGAGACACAGCAACTTGGATGAGTAGTCAGGTTTTAACTTAGGCCATTTCCACATTGGTCTGTTATAGCGCTATGATTCCACTTTCAACATCCTATGGAATCCTGGGGTTTGCAGTTTTGAGAGGGGCCCAGCGGCTTGGGCCCCTCCCGAAACTGCAAACCCCAGGATTCCATAGGATGTTGAAAGTGGAATCATAGCACTGTAACAGACTAGTGCGGAAATGGCCTTGGTGTCAAAATAAGAGCAGTGTCTCGCTTATTGAGTCTCCAAGGAGGGAGCATTCCACAACTGGAGTGTCACAGCCAAGAAGGCCCTCTCCCATGTCTCCATGTAGCATGTAATGATGTAATGGCCTTCTTGAAGTTAAACAGGAAGTGGACAGGAAAGGAGACTGCCTGGAAATCTGCACACATTGTTAGGAGAAGGGCTATAACTTGGTGGTAGAGCACACCCTCTTCCCAGGTTCACTTCCCAGCATCTCTGGGTAGAAACATAAGAGTCTACTGCCTGAAACCCTGGAGAAATTCAGCCATTCAATATGAGTTGTACTGTGCTAGCTAGATCAGTGGTTTGAGAGCAACAGCAGCTTCCTAGGTTGTTGAAAGTCATGCCTGATATAAAATAACCATAGCTGATTATATGCCATAAAAATATAACAGACCATCCATCACTGTGTCTAATGCCATTTCAGTGTTTAAGGGGATCCCGGTCTCCTCTGTAACTTCCATCTATCCACATGTGTATCCACTGTGTTTTGAGTTGGACCATCAAATGATGAGGACAGTATTGTCTGCCTTCATACTTGAAAAGGTAGAAGGTAGTAGGGAAAGAGGAAGACCACATTACAGATGGGTAATCATGGAAGCCATGGCCCTGAGTCTGCAACACCTGAGTGGGGCTCTCTTATTCATAAGACTGCCATAAGTCAAAGTTAACTTGATGTTAGTTAGCAGTCACTCCTTATCCTGTTCACACTACACAGTTATAGCATGTTGGTCCTGTTTTAATTGCTATGGCTCCTGGTATTTGTAGTTTTTGAATGTATTTAGAATTCTCTGTCGTGAAACTATAAATCTGAGGACTCTTCAGAATGCACACGTGGCAGTCATCTGCCTTGCTATTTGGGATCCATTTAAGCTAGTAATCAAACCTGAGACAGTCTGTGTGCTGAGGATCCATTTTACCACTGAATCATGAGGGATGTCATATGGACAATGGAGCACGCCTGTTTTCTGCTGCTCCAGAGACTAGACATGCAGCAATGGCTTCAAACTTCAGAAAAAGAGATTCCATCTAAACTTTAGGAGGGACTTCCTGATGGTAACACCAGTTTGATGGTGGAATACACTGCCTTAGAGTGTGATGGACTCTCCTTTTTTGGAGGTTTTTAAACAGAGGCTGGATGGTCATCTGTTGGGAATGCTTTAATGGTATTATTCCTGCATGTCAGAGGGTTGGACTCAGTGGCCCTTGTGGTCTCTTCCAGTTCTATGATTCTTACTTTAAACTGGAAGCAAGTACCTTAAACTGGAAGCAACTGGAAGCAAGCTCCTTTCCTTTGATCTTTGCTTGTATTATAGGCTTTCCATTCCTGTAGTCCTTCTAGATGTACAAACACCAGGGTTCCATAGGATGCTGAAAGTGGAATAATATAACAGTCTGGTGCAGAAATGACCCATGTATAGAGAGGCTATAACTTTCTGGAAGTTTCTGGACATTTCCAAGACTGACAATTCTCATTTTTAACTAAAATTATTTTCATCAGGGAGCCTCAGGGCTTGAAGGAAGTGCTCAAATGCTGCAAAAATAGGCCTCGAGGCCACATATGGTCTTCAGAACTCATTATTCCCATCCCTGAATTTAGAGATATAAATATTCTACTATTTAATCATCACAAGTAAGCATGAAGAAATTCCAGTTTTTCCCCTGCTGCAGAGAAAACAATATTTCTGTGCTGTTCTTGCCTGGTGTATATACACAACATATATAGTGTTTTGGGAAATTATTCTGCACAGAAATAAATGCAGGGGTTTTGCATGAGAATCATGCATTTTTGCACAAAAGCCATTGCTCCAGATAACCATATGTGTTTTTGTGCAAGATTTCTGTTTTTACACACACACACACACACAGAGAGAGAGAGAGAGAGAGAGAGCGCAATCCTGTAACTAAGTGATAGCCACGTGCAGGGTTTGTGCAGGATCATATTGCACAAAAACCCCACAGTCTTGCACAAAAAACACATGTGGCAGTTTGAGCACAACAAACCCATGTAGCTACCTGAAGAGAGAGTGATTTCTTTGTACAAACCCTCACAATTACTCTATAAAGATCCCATGTGTAGTTTTGCACAGAATAACATCCCAAAAAACTCTTTGGGATGTGTGAATATTGGGCAAAAACTACTCAAAATTCTCACTGCTGTGTTGTTCTTCCCAGATGTGATTTCCTGTATGTCTAGATCAATAGTTTTCATCCTTTAGTCCTCCCAAGTGTTTTGGACTTCAGCTCCCAGATGCCTCAGCTAGGGAGTCCTGGAAATGAAGGCCAGGTGGTCTGGAGGACCAAAGATAAAGGGCCTTTCTGTACTATACTATTATAGTGCTATTATTCCACTTTCAACATCCTGTGGAATCCTGGGGTTTGCAGTTTAGGAAGGGGCATTTAGAATTCTCAGCCAGAGAACTCTTTGGCCTCAGTAAACTACAATCCCCAGAATTCCATAGGATGTTGAAAGTGGAATAGTAGTGCTATAACTTTGTGATGTGGAAAGATCCAAAGAAGCATTGGTCTGACTCTGTATAAGGTAGTTTCCTACGGTCTCCCTGCAGTGAGTTGTGCAATTGTCCTAAACTTCTCCCTGTTCCTGCTAGAATTATTGTGCTTGACATATCCAGAAACTGTCAGTCACTTGCTTTGCTGCTTTTTGTCACAGCCTGCTTAAGATTGATCAGGGCCCCAGACCTTTTTCTTCCTATGTTCTTTTGGTAGAGAAGTCCCTAACCTACTGAATACCAGAAATGATTTTGATTATTCCTCAAGGCATCACTTTTATATTTTTGTGTTTAATTCTATTCTATATTGCTCTCAGTTCCTAAGGTCATCTGTTTCATCTTGTATAACTCCTGCAACCCTCCTGTGTTACAAATGCTTCTCAGCACGGCATTATCAGATTTCACCAGCTCTCTGCACCTGCCCTCCCCAAGGACACTGCTGAAATGCTGGATAAAACAGGATCCCTGAGAAAATTCCACCAGTTACTCTGACTGTCCCGGCTCAAAAGTTGCATGCTTGAAAAGGAAGATTCTCATCAAAGGAATGGTTCAGTTTTCTCAGCATTATGTTTACCTCTATTAGCCTTGGGAAATGTACTAATCAGAGCATGGTGGGGATGGTCATTTTTTCCTAATCCCAGGCATCTGGAATAGTGTTTTTGATTAAGGAGTTTGCTTTTGGGGCTCTTAGATTCAGTAGCCACTATATCCATATAATACATTTCTAATTGTTCTTCCAAAATCTTTTTTCCTAGATGCAGTCAGGAAATCTTGAATTCCATAGGCTTAGCTTAAAGAAATATGTCTTTTCTTTTTAAAATTTCTTTTATTTTTTATTTCCTTTTTTTTCTTTTTTCAATACCTTTGACATCATTCCCACCCAATTTTGGTGGATGACCAAGTTCTTTCTAGTTTTTCCTTATTGCTATTGTAATTGTTTTTGTTGTGCGCCGTCAAGTTGACTTGGACTTATGGTGACCTTATCGTAGGGTTTTCATAGCAAGACTCATTCAGGAGATGGTTTGCCAATGCCTTTCAGTAAGGCTGAGAAACTAAGGGCTTTTCCACACTACACTGTTCTAGTGCTATTATTCCACTTTCGACATCCTGTGGAATTCTGGGGTTTGTAATTTACTGAGGCCAAAGAGTTGTTTGGCTGAGAATTCTAAATGTCCCTCCATAAACTGCAAACCTCAGGATTCCATAGGATGTTGAAAGTGGAATGATAGCGCCAGAATAGTGTAGTGTGGAAAGGCCCTATGACTTACCTAGAGTCACCCAGTGAATTTCCATGACCTGAGCAGAGATTCAAGCCCAAGTCTTCTGGAGTTTTAGTCCAACACACAGACCATTATACCATACTGGTATTCCATAGTGTGTGTGGGCATGTGTTCCTTCAAGTCACCTGTCAACTTATTGTGACCACATAGGGTTTTGTTAGGCAAGGAATGCTCAGAGATGGCTTTGTCAGTTCCTTCCTCTGCAATATCGTGTACAGCATCTGATCCATTGACAGTCTAACCAGCACTAACAAGTACTAACCAGGGTTGACCCTGCTTAGCTTTCAAGATCAGATGGGCTCTAGTGCCATTCAGGGATTTAGACTTTTCCATAGTATACCCATTTAAATTTCAAGCCATATCCCTTTTTAAAAGCTCAGTTCCTCAACTTCTTCCTTTTTATCAGTTACCTAAAAGAAGGCTATTGGCTTGTTGCCAGTATAGGATCCCAGTCAAAGGTAATTCTGGAAACAAATGTCGGGGGAAACTTGATGGCTGGAGGAAGGTTCAACACCTACTCCCAGCAGTAACTCCTCTGCCAATATGCTTTGACCCATCATTTTCATTGGTTTTATGCAGGAAAAAAAGGGGTGTTGGGAATCCTGAGTTTGCTGGATAGTTGCCCTAAGAAAAGGAATGGTTATAATCCTGAAATGTAATGCCAAAGAACTTTGCTCTCTTTGTCTTTAGAAGAATGTCTTACTTTTATTTAAACTAATTTGTCATCATTAGATGGTAAAGATAGTTTATTAAACCTGAAGTGTCTTTTCGTATTAGCACTATGTTTGTGGGTGCAAGTCAACTTTCCTCATTACCCATAGTGTTGGTGGTAAAAATTCCATCATCATCCCTGACAGCACTATCACTGAATGGGAGAGGATCAGGCCGAAGAAGGCTAATGCAAGTTGTTTTCTGTATGAAAGACTGTTTACATTTCTGGAGGCGTGAAATATTGCTTAGTTCCCTGGATGTCATTCTGTGAAACAGCTCTAATGTGGGGGGAAAATGGAATTGCATAGTACAGGTGGGTGAAAGAAAAAACAGCTTCAGTCCAGACCATAAGAGTTGGATTCAGGTTGTCTGTTTTACTGCCATGCCAAAAGGAACCACAGCAACATGTAAACTTTCACTTAGGTGCCTCAGTTACTTGGTAACTAAACTTTAGAAGGTGTGATTTGTGATAATAGATTTGCAATGTCTTTTTTCTCTACGCATTTTTACTTCTTTGAAACTGTGACATGACTGGATGATTCCAACTTGAATAAATAGAGTTAGATGATACTTTGTATATGACACTAAGATAAAATATTCTCCTGCTAGGATTCTGTCAGTTGACTGTGTGATATCAATTACATTATCTTCATATATCTGAAAGTGAATTATCTTATAAAAAAGAGGTGAAAATCGTGCAGCCTTCCACGTATTATTAGACTGTGGCCCTTTCCGCACCAGGGTATTAAAACGGTGCAGAGCAACCGAGGCCATCTGCACCGTGGAGTGGATTAGGGCGGACTACTTTTCATAGTTCTGCACTTCAGTCCGCTCCGAAGCGACCGAAACTGGTGGCACAGCGTGTTTTTTAAAAAACTCTTTTCAGAGGTTTTTAAAAATCACAGAGTATGCAGCCCCGTGCAGCTCCGTCGCCGCGCTCCGGTGCAGATTTGCAGGCACGCACTAGTGCGCAGCTGCAGATCTGCCGGGGTTGGGCTTCCAGCTGACGAGCTTCTCTGGTTGGTGGAGAGCCTCTGCCAGCCGGAAGCCGCCATTTTGGATGCCGAAGCCGTCATTTTGGACACCGAAGGACTGCGGAGCAGCGAGCTCGCACTGCTCCGCGTGGCGATGGACTTACCCGGCTGCCGGTAAGCTCCGTTTTAGCGTGTTTTCCCCTGTTTCCCCCTCCCCATGGGGAAAGGGCCTGTAACACCTAGCAAATGTAGCTGGCATAGACAGTGGTGAGGAATGCTGGGAGCTGCAGTCCAACAACATCTAGAGGGCCACATAATATCCTTCCTTATCATAAGATCATACAATTGTAGTGATATGAGTGATGGAATAAGATTTGCAAGACCCTTCCTTAGTATCTACTATATAAAAGTGAATGTTTGTGCATTTGTCTGTCCGCATCAGCATATGATTGGCTGTGTGAGGCAAGAAGACCTCATATGATTGGCTGGCTGTGAAGATTCCATGGAATCCTGGGGTTGGCAGTTTAGGGAGGGGCCTTAAGAATTCTCAGCTGATAGCTCTTGGGCTTTAGGCCAGTTGCTATGGAGATCAGGCCTACCATCAATAAGGATGCCAGAAAACTTTGGGAGGCATATGTGAGAAAATTAAAGTGACATACACAACATAGTTACAAGGTCTTCTTGCCTCACACAGTAGGTTATATGGGTTTCCTACGTGAAGAATCTTAAAGTTGAAATTCAAAACAAAAAATGCTTCCAGAAAAACATAAAGCCATTGCACAAATTCAACAGAAAGCAAAACAAATCAAAAGCCAGTACATCAGCGTCACCTGAGAACACAGATTGGATTGGGGACTACGGGGAAAAGTTACAGGTACTGGAATGGGCCTGCTGCTATAGAGATGAGACCTAGCAGCAAGGAGGAGGACAGTGTATTCCCTCAGGGACCCAACCTCTGAATGTTAACAACTACAAATAAAGATTGAATTGAGGAATATGGGGAAATGTTATAGGTACAGGAATAGGCCAGTTGCCATGGTCATGAGGCCTAGCAGCAAAGAGGAGTACAGTGTACTTCTTCAGGAACCCCAACTGTGTATGTAAATAACTCTCAATATAGATTGCACTGGGAAATATGGAGCAAAGTTACAGCAAATGGAGAAGACAGTTTGGTGAGTTCTTAAAAGGAAAATAAAAATCCCGGGCAAAACCAGGTAAATACGTTAGTTAAATCATAAAATTGTAGTGCTATGAGTGATGGAATCAGATTTGGAAGATCCAGGGTCAAATCTCCTTTTAGCCATGAAGCTCACTGAATGAACTGGGACTGCTGTTTCCCAGCCTAATCTACCATGCAGAATTGTTGTGAGGATCAAAAGTAGAGAAGAGTTTTGGAATGTGGGAATGCTGCTGTGAGGACACTTCTCTTGCAGGTCGACATAAAAAATAGCTCATCCTCTCCATGCAGATTTTTGTAAAAGACTTTCATCCACTGCCTTGATCTGGAGTATTTTCTTACCTCAGTGAAAATTCTAGTGTATTGCAGGGTATAAAATGCCCCCTGCCCACAGTGGCATTTGTGGATTCAAATTAAAAGTACTTTCACAGTACTCAGAGCCAGCAAATTTATGTTCCTGTGAGGTAGAAAGTTTGTTAGGATAGCTTTCAGGCCTCTTCTTTTGGGGAAAAAAAGCTAAAACAAATGTAGTAGATTTTTATAACCCTTTATGTCCCAGTCATATTTTATCTTTGAAAAACAACAACCCCACATTCAATAGAAACCTGAGGATATTGTTTACAGCTCTTCAGCAGACAATGTCATAAAATGCCAACCACGTATGTCTAGTTCTTTGTGCATTCTGCAACAAAATGTGATTCTGGAAGACTAAAATGTCTCATCTGCCTAGATGAGGGTTAAATAAATAATAACAATAATTACAACATCAATTATTTTTGATCTTACATGGGTGAATCTGGCCTGTGCCTTCTAACCCCCTCCCTTCCATTGCTAATGCATGCTTAGTGCTATTTGATTGTTTGCTTTGGTAGAAATCCTCTATTAAGTACTTTTGAGCTTCATTTAATTTCTTTTTTAATTATATTATATTGTTGGTTTGGTTTCTCCCCCTTCCTTTTGTATGCATTAAAAAAAGTCTGTTATGGATTAGCTCAAAGGTATGCTTTTTTTCTGAAAATGATTTCTGAAGTATAAATATGGTTGACCTTCTGTTAAGAGAAACTGTTTCTAGCTAGCTAGACCTTTCATCTCATTAAATCAACAATGTAACCAATGTGAATTCTTCCTAGTTCTTTGTGACTCATGGATGTTTTACATTTGCTAAGCGTACAATCAGACAAGAGATCAAGGCAGCTTAGGAGGAAACATCAGCTGGGTTGAGCTACTGTCCCAATAAAGATGCTTTTACCATATGCCGCTCTCAGACTTTCTGGAAATGAATTCCTTTGCGAGAGAAGTGAAATGCATCACATAGTTGCCTGATGGGAAAACTATTAGAAAATATTTGCAGGATGAGATATAGGAACCGACGAACCCTGAAATAACTTATTTTGAGTTGTATCCTGTAAGTTTTGGCATTGTAATAGGCAGCAAGATAATACACTGATAACTAGAATTGTTCAGTAAAACAGGTATTTTGATCACAAATAAGGAGAAAAATTAAAGCAGAACTTAGAAAAATTATTTTTGGCTGGGGAAGAGGGGACAACATCACCTAGAATTCCCCACTCAGCATGTCTATACTGTGTGGGGATTCTAGGAACTGCAGTCACCAAATTATTTTTCCAAGCTCTGATGTAAAAAAAACAAAACAGGATGGAACATTTTATCACATGCTATCATTATTCTTTAATGACTGTGGGTTGGTGGTATTGTCTAATGACTGTGGATGGGTGGTAGCACACTAGAAATTAGCTTCTTTGTAAATGTTGGTATAGATTATAATATTGAGTCAAATGGTCTTTTGTTCTCTGTGATAGACAAAAGCAGGCTTTTGTAAAACATAAATGTTAACGTGTTAACTTTTCTGTGTGATAAGGCAGCCTTTCCCAGTCTCATATCCTCATATTTGACTGCATCTCCCATCAACCTCCGCTAACATGGCCAATTATGACGGATTGTTGTTGTTGTTGTTGTGCCCGTTCAAGTCATTTCTGACTTATGTCACAGTGTTTTTTTGTCAGAATTTGTTTAGAGGGGGTTAGCCCTTGTATTCCTCTGAATATGAGAGGGTGTGACCTGCCCAGGATCACCCAGTTGGTTTCCATGGCCAAGCTGGGATTCAAACCCTGGTCTTTCAATGTCCTAATCCAACACTATACCCTTCTGGTTCTAAATTATGAAGAATAACAAGGATTTAAATTCTGAAACCGGTATGGGCAACTTGTGGTCCTCCAGAAGATGTGAGACTTTATTTCCCACATCTGAAATGCACCAGTTCCCATTATCCCCTGCCAATGCCATGTTAGCTGAGGCTGAGAAGAGATGAAGTCCAAAACATCTGGGGAGTGCCAGGTTGGCAAGGTTGTGTTAAAGTGTCTTTCTTAAAGTGATCCAACTTAAAACTAAATACTAAAGTCTGCAATTCAAAACATATTTACCAAGGAGAAGGTCCCATTGAACTGTGAGTGGGACTTCTTTTTGAGCTAACTTACATAATATGGTGCTGTTAGGGTTCCCTGAAGCTGAAGCCCAGCACTTTCTAATGCCCGACAGTGGCTTAGTGGAGCAGTTGACAAACCACGGACTGCAGACTGCATGTAGCCATTGGTGCTCCTGAGTCACCTCAAAGCTCCACAGACCCCAATTTTTTTTTTTAAAAAAAAAACGTTTTCTGGGCCATTTCTTGTCTTCAGAGTGCTAGAGTAATGCTGTCTTCTCCCCCAGCAAAGCACAAAAAACAAACTGGCCAAAAAGGAGCCCAGGTGGAAACCAGAAATGACACAGCATCATTTCCAGTTATGTCAGGTGCACCAGTGTAGCACCCTTGAGGAGCACGGGGATAAAAACTGGCAGTTCTCCACTCTTGGCTTAGTGTTATAGGAATGTTTTGAAATGGGGCTCTTCCTTCTCATACGTTCTGTGCTGCTCAGTTCTTTATTTGTGTTTTCCCTCCAAATCAAGATTGGAAAACCATATCAAAACCAGGATTTGACCCAAGGCAGGAGAACCTGTGACCCTCCAGATATTAATCAGTAAGACCATTTCTGTACTATATTATTATTGTGCTATTATTCCAGTTTCAACACCCTGTGGAATTCTGGGGTTTGTAGTTTACTGAGGCCAAAGAGCTCTTTGGCTGAGAATTCTAAATGCCCCTCCCTAAACTGCAAACTCCAGGATTCCATGGGATGTTGAAAGTGGAATAATAGCACTATAACAGCAAAGGGCGGAAATGGCCTAACTGCTGTTGCAATTATCCTTCACCATTTGCCTGTCTGACTGGGGCTGGTGGCAGCTGGAAGTCTGGCAACATTGGAAGGCCAAAAGGACCCCAGACCAGGGTTGAGCTAAAGTCCCCTTGGGCTTATAGGGCTATATAAATGGTTCTTTGGATCCTGCCATCCATCTTCAAGGAAACAATCATAGTTTCCTTGCCTATGAATAAAGTCAGTAAGGCAGAATTTCATTAGTTTCACAATCTATGATGTCTCCACACCAAGAATATAGGAAGGTCCCATGTAGATGGGTCCACAAGACATTCTCCCCTTAACTTTTATCATATTTCCCAATGTACATATTAGGAAGATCATGAAATCATCAACCCCAAACATAGTGAAAGTGGGCAGGATCAGATAGCTTTGAAATACCTGCACAGCATGTGGGGTTGCAGGGAGAACATGTAGCCCTTTTTCATCCCTGGAACCTGTGATGATGAAACTTGGACCAAGAATGTTATAGACAGAACTTGGAAATGTTACTTTGGCAGGATTACACCCAAGAGAACTGCGGGACTACACCCTCCAGAATCTCTAAGCCAGCAAGATTGCTGTGCAAAATTAATTTTACTACTACTAGAGGTTCTGTTAGGAGCAATTCAAAATCTACCATGGGGATGGCAAATAGCGAGGCATCTTCTGAATTGGTGCAGTAAGCCAAGTCCTAAATCAGTACAGCAACCATATGTTAGGATATTTAAAACTCTCTCTGAATTCAATTTGTAGTAGTTTAGTAGGATATAATTGATGTTCATGCCTCTTCATTCCTTTATTAAAATGGCTGGTATTTGTTGTGTATAAATTATAGGCCCTTGCACATTCGAAAATTAAATAATTTTAAATGTCATTAATTATATGCTGTAAATGTTAGGTCATAATGTGAAACTGAATAGCAATGTGTTAATGTGTGCTTGGTTTTGGATGCAGTCTTGTAGATGCTCAAGTAATTAACTTCAAATGTGAATATTTCCATAAGAGCTGGTAGACCTATGCTTCTGTGTAATATTACATTTGTATAAACAGTTGAAAGAGGATACCTGCAGATATGCTGTGCTTAGGTGGTTTTGTCACTTTGAACTTACCATTAATCAGGAAATATTGCTGTTTGGTTACTGTTCAATTACAGTAAATAGTGCTGGAATCTTGACCATTTTTGAATAATTAACAGTAATTAACACTGGTTTTATTGAGCACTTTCTGTGAAGTTATACTTTTTTCTCTGACCTTTTGTGTCTTATATAAATTGCTTCATGCAGAATATTGTGTGAGCACATCTTAATTCCACAAATAGACAGTGAGGCACTTAAATAACCTTCTGCAGTTTTACAGCTTGTTTTGAGAGAATTGTAGTACAGGAAAGGTTTTTTAGTGGCTGTGATAACTTAAGATTCCTTAGGCCATAAATAGCATCTCAAGTATGGGATATGTTGCAACCTGCTACAGTCTTGATAAGTAGGGTCAATATACTGAGGCTGCATGGGGGTGCGCTTTGGCACCCCATTTGTGAAATACCCTCCCCTTAGAGTCTCCATTGATACCAACATTTGTGTCATTCCAGCACCACATCAAAACATAGCTTTTATTAGTTATTTGATCCAAATTCAAACAATTTACAGTTCTTAAATGTTTTCAACCATTTTATTTTGTCTTTGTTTTAATTTGTCAAACTGTTTAATATGCTTTTAGTCTATTTAAATTATTTTCCACCTTTTAAGAAATCAGTGGTTAAACTGATGTTATTGTATACTGCCCTGGGATCATAAGATATAGAATGCGATATAAGTATTTTAATAAATAAAATAAATTTAAAAATATAATGAGCACTTTCATGCTGACTTTTAAAGCCCCAGATCAACCATGATCTATATATACGTTATTGGACATGTCATGTTATTACTTATCATTGCTTTTTAGGGTTGAATGTGAAGGCTTTGCTCAATATCCCTTATAATAGTGAAGTAAAGTCAGAGATAGTTAGGAACACTAAGATTTGGAATGACCTCTTAGAGAAGATGCATCCATTTGACTCTTTTGAGTTTTCTGGAATAAAATGCAAAGCATATCTTTTACATTTTTCCTTTACAGTTTGAATATGGTATAATGAATTTTCAGCAGTCTGCTGTTGTCATGGTTGTATGTAACATGTTAACCTGTTTTCCCCTTCAAAGGTTGTGGCTTGGATTGTTTTCATTTTCTGGTGTAAATGTATGTCTCCTCAGGTTCCAGATCAGGGATAATATGAGTGCATGTAAGGATGGGAGACAATTTCTGCTTAAGGATTTTTTGAAATAAAAATGTCTAATGTTATCATATGCAAAGAACTTGGATATTTAAAAAGAAAAGGTGTGTGAGAGAAACCAGAAGGTGACAGATTTGTCCACCTCTTTTTTTTTCCTGAGATGCTGCTCATTCTGGAACTTTTAGTGGTGAACAGTGACATACATTACTGCTATAGCATAAGCTTTATTGGTGGTGAATGGTGTGGTGGATGGTATACAGCAGAGGAGAGTTGTAGCCCTTTTACTAATGGAGTCCAGCACTCCTCAGAGCCAAATTGGCCCCCAAACAAATTACTCAGACTATATCTCAGCCAAAATCAAATCAAAGCTGCATTATTGGACATATGAAGAGACCTTGAGCTGGGACACATCCCCCACCCCCAGTTGAGGCCAATGGAAGATAGACTTCCAAGGGTTATATATTGCATAACCAAACAAAAGAAAACCAAAGTGCACAAGCATGACCTGTCTCCCCCTAACAGAAACAGAAAAATTTGATCCTTCATTTGGATTTTACTCTTCTTGACTTCCCCCAACTTCAAACTGCAAAGCAAATGCAAAAAGTATCCAACAAAGTCACTGACCTAAGTTAACTCTTTCACACTATTGGACAGCTGTTAAAGTTTGGCCATGATGCTAACAAGGACTCCAAAACCCATCTGCCTAGCGGCAGAGGCCTAGCTCACTATGGAAGCTCTTTATCTTCAGCATCTATCTAGTGTTGCCAAGTTTAGACTATCCTAGGCCTTGAACTTTCAGGACCAGAACCAGAGACTTAGGGATAGCCCCTTGGAATGTCACACTTTATGCATCAACCACAGGTGGCACAAAATGTGCCTTTCAAATAAAAACCAAAAAGCAAAAACAAAATGAATATATGAGGCAAATACACACACACATACATACACACACACACTTTTCAAGGCAGTGCTCTTGCCCTGGGATTCCTCCTCTGCTGCCCCGAGGACTGGAGGACTGGACCCAGACTCTGTGATCTCGGAACGCTACACCTGATAGGCAAGTATGACACAGTCCTCCTCATAATGGAAATAGGTCTACCCACTGAATTTGGCCATGCCAAGTTTGGTTGAGATTTGCAACTAGGTCATGCATAATGTCACCATCCAGAAAAGCCAAGAGTTTTCAACCATCAGTGGATCCATTCTGCAGCAGATTTCCCTTGGGGACTGCCCCCCTCCCTGCCATTTTGTCCCATGAGTTGTAGGAACTGGTTCAGCCTCTGTTCTGGGCTTTAAATTTAGAACCAATTAATGATAGACCTCACACCAAAATGAATGCTGGATTGCTGAGTACAGCTTTGGGTGGAATGTACCCTAAGAAGTCAATATATCCTGGTGAGATGCTAATCCCCTCCAGGATGGAGAGGAATTTAAGAAACAGACTGACGTAAATGGGAAGACATCTGGCATCTCAGTCCAAACCTTTCAGCTGCTGTTCAGCCTGCAGCCCCGGCCTTAATATCATGCTTTCTGATATGCTTGTACAGTAGTTACTATACCTGTTCATTGTTGTAAGCTGCAAGTGGACAATGTAGTGCTTTAATGTGGTGCTGCTGGGAATTTGGAAAGTGTTTCAGGTTGATGTACCTCCTCTGATTCAGGGGTTGTCCTGTTCCTTATCATTTACTTGGAGGCTTCTGCTCCCTTACTAATGCCAAAATGGAATTTTATATACGAAATGCTGGTGATTCTGCAGATTGCGTTCAAACTGGGATTATATTTCACTGGCAGTTGAGCATTTCTACATATTTATTTTATACCATTAAGGTGGTTTAAAAATAAGGTTGGAAATGGTGAGCAATAATGTGATATCCTAAAGTTCTGTGTTCGGTACTAGTAAGATTTTATGTGAGCTGTAATAATAGTTAGAGAAGTTATTTGCAGAAAATGAGGCTGACCCTCATAGCTGCCTATTACAGGGACAGGCAACTTCTGTGGATCTTGGGGCTCAGTTTTCAGACTGGATGAATGGAGAGGGCCCAACATCTTTGGAGCATGGCCTACAGGAAAAGGGTGGATCTTAGCAGACTTTTTAAATGACCAAAAAAACAAAAAACAAAACAAAACAAAAGGTAAAATAGACACAAAAATGACTAATCCGTTCATTTTATTTTTATTTTTATATTTCATTCTTAGCTGGTAGAATTCCCCCCATTTATTATTAACAAACAAAATGTACCTCTACTCATACTCAGTTAATCAGTATTTGGAAAGATTAGATTAACAAATAAATGAACCTTAAATGTTCCTATATGGACTTTAAAAGGATATTGACAGATTGGAGAGCTAGGCCAAAGCTAACAAAATGAATTTCAATAGAGAGAAATGTAAGTTCCTGCACTTAGGCAGAAAAAATGGAATGCACAAATATAGGATTGGGGACACGTGGCTGAATAACAGTACATGTGAAAGGAGTCTTGGTAAATTACAAGCTGAACATGAGTCAGCAGTGTGATGCAGCAGCCAAGAAAGCCAATGCAATTCTTGGTTGCATCAAAAAGAGTATGGTGTCCACATTGAGGGAAGTAATGGTACCACTCTATTCTGCATTGGTTAGAACTCATTTGGAATACTGTGTCCGGTTCTGGGCACCTCAATTCAAGAAGGATATCGACAAGCTGGAACATGTCCAGAGGAGGGCAACCAAAATGGTGAAGGGTCTGGAAGCCATGAAGCCCCATGAGGAGCAGCTTAGGGAGCTGGGTATGTTTAGTCTGCAGAAGAGAAGGTTAAGAGGGGACATGATGGCCATGTCTAAATATTTGAAGAGATGTCATGTCGAGGAGGGAGCGGGCTTGTTTTCCACTGCTCCAGAGACTAGGACAAGGAGCAATGGATTCAAGCTGCAGGAAAGGAGATTCCACCTGAACCTCAGGAAGAACTTTCTGATGGTCAGAGCTGTCCGGAGTTGCCTGAGAGTGTGGTGGAGTCTCCTTCTTTGAAGGTTTTTAAGCAGAGGCTTGATGGCCATCTGTTGGGAGTACTTTGATGGGTGTTCCTGCATGGCAGGGGGTTGAACTGGATGGCCTCTGTGGTCTCTTCCAACTCTATGATTCTATGACATTGAATATGTTATTGACTATATCATTGACTAAAATCAGTGGGTTAGTAATCAATTTCATTTCTTTCCCACTGAGCATTTAGCTGTTTGCCAGTGAATCCCATTTTTGAAAACAAGATTCTGGAGATAATAAAGACCATACTTTATCCCTCCCTTAACACATTGGAGCTGAATCAACATAGGGCAGAAAAAGCAACTTACCCATGACTCCAAACAGCAGAACAATCACTCCTTCCCTAAGCAGCCAGACATTTTTATCCCCTATTGGCTAGGAGACAGACTAAAATTCATTCACTTTCAATCCAATCTTCTTTTTAAACATTCAATTTGTTCCTTCCGCTTTTTCTTTTTAGTGTGTCTCATGGCCAGTTTAGCTTTGAGGTCAATCTGAAGAGGCAAGGCATCTAGTAGTAACCAATGAGGGCAGAAGCAGTGTGCACATGCATCTATGAGGAGGAATCACAAAAAATTTTGAGGGTGGTAGGTAATTGTACTCTGTGTAGCCTGGCATTTCTCAAATTAACGTAAACCAAACCCCCACATAAACATGATGGGTACATTCTGCTGAAATGAATTTACCCCAGAATTAGGAGATATATGGCTGTTGTTCCTGGAATCCTACCAGTCCAAGATGTGCCTATATGTCTCCAGTAATGCAGAACCAGTTCAGGAATACTCCAGACTAGCCTGAGGACAAGGTTCTGGTGTAGACTGAATGAATGTTCTCCACCTTGTTACTACGGATCACATAGTCCTCATAATGAAATGGCGAGACTGAGTTTCACTCAGAGTAGGAGTAGTTGGTTGCTAGACATCCCTGTAACAACACTATGTGTAGAAAAATTATAATTTCAGAGAAGAAAAACGACTGCATTGAGCACATGAACCTATTCATGTTTGCTCACAGGTAAGCACCACTGAGTTCAGTAGGTTCTTCTCTCAAATATCTGTAGGTTGCATAAAAGGAAATAGCTGGAACTTAACAGTAGTGAGTTTTTTTTCTTTTCTTACTAGCATCAGCATGGCAGCTGAGGTCAGTGGTCTTCATTTTGTGGAACAGGATCAAAGCATTCCAAAGAGCATATAGAATTTCCAGTCTTATTATTTTATATCCCAATCTGAAGCATGTTTATTAGTAAGTAAGGCCTATTGAGTGAGACTTAGCTTCCAGGTAACTCTTCTTAGGACTGCTGCCTAACATACAGTCTTCTGTCCTCATGGCAATAATTGCTAGTGCATTAAACTGTGGCGTAACCTTCCAAGAGCTGTGCAGATCTCCTTAAATCAATGTCAAGATATCTCATGCATTTAAGTGTACTTCCAACGGGAGCATGATGCTGATCTAAGTAATATTCCACTCCAATAACACTGCTTAAACAAGAGATTCCAGTGTTCTGTCTTCAAGCTATTGACATTGCTGTTTTAATATATGGAGATAATATTCATGTTGCTTCAGCAGGAGACTGACAGTTTCCAAAAGCTTTTACCCATTGGCATCCTCTTCAAAGCATTTTTCCTAGAAGCCAGTGATGGAAAAATTCTCTTACGATATTTCTTCTTCCTTTCACAGTTAGAAACATAAAAATTCTGAGGACTCATAGTTCACGCAGTGTACACTAACAGTCCAATCATATCTGTATTTACTCAATACCAAGCCCAGTTGAATTCAGTGGGGTTTACTTTCAGGTAACTGAGCGCAGGTTTATACAACCAGAGAATGAAATACTCACATTCTGCATCATCTGTAATCAACACAGTATTACCTCTATATAGGTAATAGAATTGTAGAGGTATGCATGATTGTACATGTTCAGTTGCTCCCACACATATGAGTGGAATGGCCCTTCCTACTTGGTTCTGTGAGCAGGTGTCTGAATTTCATTCCACCCAATCTTTTTCCCTAAGGAAGGGTCCCTCATGCATTTGCTTAGGTCCATATTTTTCCTGTTATATGCTTACACTGAGAGTGCAGAAGCAAATTCATTAGCCTTTTAAGTTAGAACATATGTGTTGCAGTTGTGTGCCTTCAAGTCATTTCTGACTTGTGGCCACCCTAAAGTGAACCTATCATGGGGTTTTCTGGGGCAGAGAGTGTGGGATATGTCCAGGGTCACCCAATGGATTTCCATAGCCAAGCAGGGAATCAAGCCTTGATCTCCAGGGTCATAGTCTAATGTTCAAACCATTACACCATGCTGGCTCTTTAAGTTAGAATGTACATTAATCTGTATATTAAACTAAAGCTAATATTCAAAGAGGTAGCAGTATTAGTCTGTTTCAGCATAAAAAGACATAAAGGAATCTTGTAAATTCTTTGAGAGTAATTAGGAAGATGAAATTTTTAGCATGATATTTTAGGGTCTCAGTTGCATCAGATGGAATGGACTGAATCCATGAAAGTTTAATCTATTGATTTCTTCTTCCTGGCTAGTTTCGACTGGATTCCCATATGGCTTTTTTCTACTAAACAAAAGGTTAAGATAATTAATTGGTGAGGCTCTCAGTTTTTAAATTAACTAGGGTGAACATTAAGAGCATTCTTGTTTATTGCTTGAAGCTACTTTGGTTCTAACGTGTTACTGTAATAAGGAATAGAAAATACTAAGGATGGTGCTGCTTCTGATAGCAGTTTTATTCTAATGGTTATTTGTTGAACTAAAAGTTATCTTATTCCTACTTAAGGGATATTGATCTCAAAAAACCAAAAACCCATGGTATTTATTGAAATATTCCCACGGCATAAATTTGTTTAAATTGATATTATCAGTTAGCAATTTTATTCTGAATATGTTTATATGAATATGTATTTGCATGAGCTTTTGTTTTTCCTACCTCCCTAAAGCATGGGTGATTCCTCAAAAAAACCACCCCAGGAATCATAACTTTATTAAATATAACTATATAGTATATTATTTTATTTATTTATATTTATTATTTATTATACACCTTGTATTATACTATTATATTATAAACCTTGTATGAAATACTATAAAATTGCCAGTGGAGTGTTACTATATTTGCTGACATATAAAGACTCACTTTTTTCCCCTGAAAAATACTCCTTGAAAATGGGGTGCATCTTATATACCAGTGTGTCTTATACGCTGGGAGATAGTATTTGCCAGTGTATAAATGGGGTGTGTCTTATACACGAGTGTGTCTTATATGCTGGAAAATACAGTATATATAAAATTGGCTAATGTGAATTGAATATTGTCAGTTATGTCCTTGGGGCATCATGGTTGTGGTGATTGGATGAATCTGAGAGTTGTAGTTAAAAAAAAATATTTTTTTTTCCAGACACTGCCATATTAACTCACTGGACTGAATCCAACATTTGCCTTTTGTGAATGGAAGGGCTTTGTTTTTCAAAGGTGTCTAGACTTAGAAATGTGAAGGCCTGCAAGGGGTGAGTAAGTGGGAACAGACAAATTTTCCCAAAAGAAAATTCTGGGGAAATGTAGGCAAAAAAACTCTGATGAAATATTTTCCTCTGTAGATTGAGTAAAGAATATTTAAGGATTAATTCAAAATGCCAGAAACAGCACAGTGCAAAAATTTGTATTTAAGAGAGCCTACTACTTCTTAGGCAATCTGATGCAAAGGGCAGTATGTTTTTTTCTAACATGCCATGTGCCTATTGGCTACATATCTCTCTTTTTCTACAGTACTGGTTCAAGGACCACCACTTTGAGTAGCACTGGGATACAAAATTAGAGAACAATAATTTCTGTGAATACGGGTGACTTGAAGGCACATGCGCACATACTTTTGACGGAAGCATCAGTGAATGAAAAAGAGGTTTCTGCATTTAGTGGGTGCTGCCAACTTATGCAAACCTCAATTTTTGAAGTCCATGAAGTTAAAAAATGAAAGCTCAAATTTGGAAGTTAATCTGTCAGGAACTGCTTCTGACAAGAGACTCGTGATGATAGTATTTGCAAGGCTTATTAAGTGTGACTAATTTTGTTTATAATTAATATGCCATATAATGTATATGATGATCCCATGCTATTGCAGGGTTTAATATCTTCAGAGTTTAGTTAAACTTAATCTTCCAGTGTATTGCTAGCCTATTCTGTAAGATTGTAAGTGCATGAAAATATTTCTTTCTGTGTAATGCAGTTTATTGTGTACCCGGGTGTGAAAAACTAAGCTATAAGCGCTTAGATAGAAGAAACAGTGCAAAAGGTTACAGCTCTCTTCCATTATTATAGGACAGTGATTCTTGATCTTTTCTTTACTGAAGACCTTCTGCAAATATAATTTGTTGCCAGGGACCCCCAAGATTTAAATATTCAAAATTTATTTATTTATATATTTCCAGAGACTAGGATTCAATTCTTGCTTAGGCAGTGGGTGACCTTGGGCAAGTCACATTCTCTCAGCTTCAGAGGAAGGCAAAGGCAACCCCCTCTGAAGAAATCTTGCCAACCCCCCCCCCAAACCTGTGGTAGATTCCCCTTAGGTTTGCTATAAGCCAGAATTGATTTGAAGGCACATGATAACAAAGTGCTGCTGGCAGGGGGAGATTCTTTCCAGCCGTCATGTCTCTCCCCTTTGAAAACTGGCAACCCTAAGATGAATCTATCATGGGGGGTTTCTTGGCAAAATTTGTTGCCTTTGCCTTTCTCTGAGGCTGAGAAAATGTGACTTGCCTGAGGCCACCTAGTGGGTTTCCATAGCCAAGTAGGGATTCAAACCCTGATCTCCAGAGTCATAGTTTGGGCATGTACACATGCTTGCCTCCATGTCCCTTTCATCAGGGATGTGGTGTGGGAGGGGTGTGGGCACCAAAACTGCCCCGTGTTGCCACATCCCTGACCAAAAGGGAGCAAACGAGGGAGTAGTTTCATCATCCACATCACATACTCCCCCCCGCTGATTCATCCCTGTTACTACCTCTAGTGGTGTCCAGCAGTAGGGCTTTGTGGACAGCCTGTGAGGGTTCTGTGGACCCTAGGTTAAGAACCACTGGTATAACCTGTATCCTAATTACAATTTTGCTAATCTAGGCCTAAGGAATTGCTCCTTTTGAATTTTGTAAATATGCCAAATAGTATAATTTGATATACTAGTGAAATTATGAATGAAGCATTTTTATTGTAGAAGCTGTAAAATCAGCTTAGGCTTGATGTGAAAACAAGCATTGCATATATTTCGGTTCCTCTGCCCAAAGAATTTTTCACTTTTTTTCCTGGGAAAAAAAAATGGAAAAATTCCCATGGCTTTAAAGTCTACAAATATTTTGCATCTCTATCCATCTGATTTTAAGGAGCACCCCCACCACTTTCCTCATTCAGCAGGGTACTCTGATCCTGTGCGTTGTACTCTCAGAGGAGCTGGAAGGGCTGCCATTAGCAGGCAGGGACAGGGAAGTCAGCTAGTATCAGCCCAGTTGTGTGTACCTCCATACAGATCTAATGCTCTTAAAATTAGGCAGATAAGGATGGGAGCTTCCATGTCAATGGGGTACTATAACCATTTTAGTCCAGATTTTCAAGGAGCTATCCAGGGTACTGAACACTATCCCCACCTCCCACCCCTGGGTTCAGTGCTTTGGACAGAATTCCTTAAGCTTTGAACAGCAGCAGATTTTCTCTCCTACTGACATGGAAGCCATTGGATAGCCCTGTGTTAACTGTGTTCTCTGTGTCTTCCTCCCATAACATCAGCAATACTGTCTTTTCTGGATTACATGATTCCTCCCGCCTTTACTCTGAGGGTAAAAGCAGGGCAATCTGGTTTAGCTACAATTCAGAATACACACAGAGCACTTGTGAAATGGGTTTTTAAGATTATAGAGACTTCTCCCTCCCCCTCCTGGCCCACGGTGAATTGTTCAGCTGTAAATCTGAGTGATTTTACTGAAGAGCTAGAGATGACGTTCTAATTTTGTTAAAATCAATATGGATGTGATGCCACCAGTTTAAGTGAATGTAGAATTCGTTTATAGTTGTAGTGGTCACTGAACTTTGTCTCACTGGTAATGAATTTTAAAGTGCACATAATAAGCATCCTGCTTTAGAAATTAAGGTGGCAGTTCATGAATAGTGTGGAGCTGGTGCAGAAAGTGTGCATTATAGTGTAGCCTATAATGCACTCTTTATGTCTAGACTCAAAATCTAGATAGGAGAAAACAGCTTAAAAAAGAGTAGTCTGTGTTCTGCATGTTCTTAAATCTCAGCATTTATAAATTATCTCTTCATGGAGTGAACACCATTGGGATGCAGAGGAGACCCTCTCTTCCATCCTTTCTACTTGTTATTTAATTTTGTAATTCCCTCCCCCCGAGGGACTGAAAAAAAATAGAAAAACCTTGAGATATAGTGTTACAGAAACCCAGAAAATTAGGCATTGGATAAATACATTTTAAATGTGTTGGATATTTAGCACTTTCGGCATTAATTAATTACTTAATTAATAACTTGGGTGGCGTGCTGCTCGGGACATTTTTGTAAATGGTCTTATATGTCCACAAAATTGAATTAAGTAGTTTTGCAACATTCATATTCACCTAAGGCTGACTTTCTAACATATGGACCTCCATTGCGCAATGGTGGTGTGACCGATGCATCGTCTCCTGATGTGTAGTGGGCACTGATGTGCATTGAAGTGCTTCCTGATGTGCACCCAGACATTGACTAGGATGTGCTGCATGTGTGCTAGGTGCTGCCAAGGACCTGATCCTTATTGGAGCACTCCTGCCAGTTCCTGAATGCTCATCTTCATGGTTCGCTAATAGGATTTTGTTGTGTTTCTGCAACATAGCCACAGATTCATAATGTTACAAAATATAGACTGTGATATAGGATCTTGCTATTGTTAATGACTTGCTACAGTCAGCCCTCCACATTTATGGGTTTCAATTTGTAAATTTGATTATTCACGGATTATTTGCTGTCACCTCTGCTGCCTACCTATGCCATTTTTAATAAGGACTGCAAGCCTCCTAAGACTGAGAAGCTGCGAACGAGGCTTGTAAGTCCTGATTAAAAATGGTATGGGGCTGCACTGGAGGTGGCAGTAAGCCCCACTAGCCACCTACTTCTGACTTATGAAGGAATCCTGATGCCTCAGAGGAACCCATGGTGGGCTGAATATGGTGATCATACTTTTTTGTGTGTTAAATATGGTTTGGGAAGGCTTAGAGTTATTCACGGTTTTTTCACTTTTCTGGGGGTTCTATGCTTCTAACTCTAGCAAATGTGGAGGGATGACTGTACTTACAGGAACCCCTAAACTTTTTGCTTCCCATTAACTGATGATTTGCTCTTTTGACACTTCCAAGTTAAGGACAAGTTCAGTGGGGGTTAGTTTGATGAAGGTTTGCTCTTTTATCAGTTTTTGTTGCCTATGGAGGCTCACTTGAAACTGCTTGCCAAGTGAGCTGAGAAGAGGGGGGAAAGTGCTAAGCTGGCTGAGAGACTTTGCAACAGCATGTACGCGGTCAGTCCCAAGTTAGCGTCCATAAGTCCTTCATGCTCCCTACATTACGGTACATAGGTTCTACTTTTCAATCAATTCCGTTTTCTCACAGTGCTCCACTCCCCAACCTGGCAGATAAGCACAAGAAGCCTATATTAATAATAAGACTTCTAAGAGAAACATTAATGCTGGAATTCAAACTTAAGTCAATCCCTTTCATAAAAAATGTATTTTTCTTTTCTTTTCTTATCTTTTGGCTAATCTCCACTTTAACGTGTAACATAATTGATTTTAATTAGTTCCTATCATTGGTGTGTGTTTGCATATGAGTGAAGCTCCTCTGTGGAACTTTCGATCTTGGTCAGTGTCAAATTCATCTGGGAAAGGGCCTAAATACCCTAAAGAAACCAGATCTCATTTAATCTTGGAAGCTAAGCAGGTTCAGCCCTGATTAGTCTTTGAATGGGAGACCACTAATGAATACCAGGTGCTGTAGGCTGTATTCCAGAGGAAGGAACTGGCAAAAATGCCTCTGAGTATTCCTTGCCTAAGAAAGTCCTATGAGATTTGTGGGGTCACCATAATTCGACAGGTGACTTGAAGGCATGCATATATAAACACATATGCTTACTAGAAAAAGAAAAAAAAAACAAGACCTACACAGTAACAAGCAGATTAGCAGAATATGGGATCTTATTGCTTAGAATTTTCAAAAATATTTTGACAGAGAGTGAGTTTTAAATCATGTCCTACTTCTCTGTGTAGAACACTACTAGTTCCCTTTACATGCAATGCGTAGTACCCTAAAATGTATACATTGCCAAATCACCATGGGAATTACAACTTGAAAAGAATTAATTTGAAATATTTGCACTGTAGAAATGTGTCCTAAAATACATAATGAACGTACTTCTTTCTGTTAAAGAGTGACTGGTAGCTTGATTGGAAGATACCTTGTGGGATTTTGTATGCAGAATAGCAGTTAAAACCATTCATTGCAGTATTTCCCAGAATAAATTGCACAAACTAATTATACCCTTTAGAAATCAAATGGGAGAATGTGCTTGTTTTAGTAGGAACAGAGCCAGGATGTGCAGGATTCCTATCATCCTTGGTAGAACCCGCTATTGGAATTCTGTTATGTGCAGAGTCTTGCTGATCAAGAATGGGATTTTCATAGAAGTGACCTTTTTAGAGTACATTTTGATTGCACTTAAAGGTGCAGGCTTGAATCATTGCAGATTTCGTAGTGGATTCTTGAATCTAGTAGCAATAATATGTAGATGTTTTTGTCTTTATCTTTTTTCCTTCAAAATACAAACTATTAAGTAGTACCTTGAAGAGCCAGCTTTGTGCAGTGATTTGAATGTTGAACTATAACCCTGGAGACCAGGGTTTGATTCTCTGCTTGGCCATGGACTGTAAATGTAAAAATAATCAGTGTGTCACAGTTTCACTGCAAAACAAGTTACCTTATCCTTTTTTAAAGCCCTCAATAGTGATATAACTGCAAAATAAAAGTATTAATTTTAGGTAATTCTTTACATTCAAGCTCTAACATTGCAGCTAACTGTAGCTTGCCCACAGCAGTTTATGAATCTTCCTCTTTAATGGCTTGGCATCAGGGGATTAAAATCTTCCTTCCTTAGAAAACCCTTTGGGCCATGAATGATTCTTTCTCAATGAATTGTTTTAACTTGCCAGAAGCTGTCCGGTTAAATTATTTTTAGTGGGTGCCTGTACTTTTTTTATTTCACTTTATTCCTTTGTTTTAGGATTCCCTCGCTACTTTCAATGTTGCTGCTCATTTGAAATTGCTTGTTTTAATGTATTGTTGTTGCCCAACATCGGGAAAGATGGGTTTGAAATCAGAGGTCAGTGACTGGGGGCCATAAATTCTCTGAGCAAACCTTGGAGGCCTATGGCCTCCCACAAAAAAATTGCTCCTAAATGGTGCCAAATGCCCTCTAGGGAGCATGGAGGAGGGTAATTTCACCACATTCCTCTTGTTAAAAAGATTTCTGCTGGGCCTAAAATGGCCTAGAGCGGCAAAAATGTAGCTAAATTGCCCCACACCCCCAAGAGGACACTTAGGGGCAAAAATTGAAGCCACAAAAATAGCCCTGGGGCCTTAATGTGGTTCATAGGATGCATTTTCCTTACTGTTGTTATAAACATCTGAAATTAATTTATTAATAGTTAAGTAAAGCCCAGACAGGGAACTCACAAGGCCCAGAATCTGCTGGCCAGCTTATACACTGGCTGGGCTGGTTGGGGGATTCTGGTGTTACTCTGAAAATTGGGGGTCCCGCAAGGGGCGCCCGGCTTTGCCAATTACAATACCAAAGATGGGGAAATTAAACTCAGAGGACCGTTTAGCTACCAAAAGGCAGGGTAACGTAGCGAGATCTTTTACCCTATGTCTACGGCTTCAGGTCAGAGAGACAGTCAACAGGATTTTAAACAGATAACAACTTTATTAAACATACACAGCAAAATGAGCAACACACACACGCTAACTAACTTAAAGGAAAAGAAAGGGAGTTGAGGGAAAAGTGGGTGATACGACACCTAATCACGTTGTCCTGAAGAAACGGGAGCGGAGGAAGATGGGCTCAGCTGGATGCTGAGGGGAACTCCTGAACCAACCAGCAGCAGGACGAGATGGATGTTCAAGAAGTTCCAAAATAAGGACTTTTTATAGGGTGGAACATGCCTGTCGGCTATGGCAAACCAAATAGGAATAAAAGGAGTTTCGATGCTAGACAAAAGGGTCTGGTGAGGTCAGTGTTCACATGATGGGATTTGCTTTGAAAAACAAAAGAGTGGCTGGAGAGTTGATGGTCCTCTGAAAAGTATGGTTTGGTGGGAAACCACGCCGCTATTGTGGAGTGTGGGTATGGGAGTCCCCTGAAGCTACGTGAGGCTTAAGGATTGCTGGCTTGAATGGGGAATGGAATGCGAACTACTAATCAGCCGCAGCCAGTATGTGCCTGTTTCGGAAAGCAACCCAAACACGTGCAGCGGGGCCGCCGAGCAAAGTCTAGCCAGGGCCGAATTAAGTGATATCGAAGTGATATCTAGGAGCCCCCATTTGGGATATCATAGCTGGCATAACACTGGGACTTTTAGTTTAAAGTTTTCTCAATTTATATTTTGATTAGGGATCAGGTCATGAATTTTGTGCAGAGAACTATAGGGATTGGACATTTCACCTACAAAAGGGAGTGCTTTGTATCATAGAACCACAGAGTCAGAAGAGACCACAATGGTTTTTGAGTCCAACCCCCTGCCATGCGGGAACACAGACTCAAAGCATCCTCAGCAAATGACTGTCCAGCCTCTGTTTAAGAACCTCCAAAGAAGGTGACTCCGCCACACTCCGAGGCAGCAAGTTCCACTGTCATACAGCTCTTACCGTCAGGAAGTTCTTCCTGATGTTTAGGTGAAATCTCTTTTCCTATAGTTTGACTCCATTGCTCCATGTCCTAATCTCTGGAGCAGCAGAAACCATGTTTGCTCCATCTTCAACATTGTATCCCTTCAAATATAAACATCCTGAGCTGTTGGAACCTTTACTGGAAAATAGAAAATGAGAAAATAAAGATAATAAAAATTAGAAAATAAGGGTATAAACTCTTTTTGTACCAGAATCTCACATATATCAGGCATTATCCATCACGAGCTCCCACTCCACTTTTGCCACACAAATAAGCCAAAGTGGTGGAATAAGAGGCCTCCATTTATAATTGCTGCTAATATCTCTGTCTCTCTGTATCTGTTTTTTCAAGTTCAACTAAATTGGAAAAGCTTTCCTACTTCTCCTAGCAGGAGTCCTTCTCATGCATGAGAGCCCCCAGGGGCTCTGTCACACTACACAATTATAGCACTATTGTTCCAGTTCAAGTGCCACGGTTCTGTCCTATGCAGTTCTGGGATTTGCATTTTAAGGAGGAATGTTCAGAATGTTCAGCAAGAGATCTCTAGTGCCTGACCAGACTACAGGCCATAGGATTCCATAACATGCAGCCATTAGCTCTTACAGTAGAATTATAGCACCATAATAGTGTGTAAGGACTCCAGATCACTGTGTGCAGGATTGTAACATAAGTTTCAAAGTTTGTAAAATATCAGATTGTAAAGTAGCTGTCCAGTTGTATCCAGAATACTTTAGAATATTTTTTGTTTACCTGTAATTGTCATTCTTATGTTCTTGAGGCCCAGAATCAACATAAGGCAGGCATCCATTTTCCATGACTTTTCTTCTGAAAGAATTTTCAGTGTAAAAAATCCTTCACCAATTTTTTTTTTTAATTCTCTTGACAAGCTGTTGCATTTTGAATCAGGAGGGTCTTCTTGCTGAATCCCCAGGGTTTTAACTATATGTAGTCCTGTGTTTTTTAAAAAAAGTGCTATTTACATTTGAGTGCTAATGTGGAAATGGCCTCCACAGGAAGCCAAACAAGCCGTGATATTCTTAATTTTCCAGGCCGTTGATATTCTATCTTCCTTTATCCCCTGGCATTGCTGTCACTTTATTTCCTCTCTAATGGCTTGAGCCACGATGTCATAATATCCAAAATCAAATGTACCAGAAAATGTAATAAATTAGAGTCAAGCTAGCAGAGTAATTGAAGAATAAAACTGAATTTTAAACAACAATCGACTGCGTTATGGGGTAGTTATAGATTGACTGCTGTGCAGCAACATGTGCCGGAGGTGAGTGCCTCCATGTGATTTCACTGTTGATGACAAGCAAGCAAAGGAGCGTTGCCAACTGAGGAAATAATGAGGGGGAAATAGTTTGAACCAGTAGAGCAGGAACATGGCACTGCGACAGGATAACAATGCCACATTTGTTGCTTTTCCGATTTTGTAATAGCATTTTATAGAGTGTGTCTCAAGTGATCCCAGTCTTTCACTGCTGTTATCTCTAGGCTGGAGGCATGCAGTACCATTTGGGAGAAATGAAAGTTGTTGGAGAGAGATGCGTTTTTGCCGATGTCGGGTATATCAGGTGCAGGCAGACTTCAGGCTTGTAGAATCTGTTTTTGGTTATGTTTTCACCTCTGGGACCCTAAAGTCCACCGGTGGAAGTGTGGTGCATAAGCCATGTTGCTGTTATATGCATTCAGTTTAAGTCTAACTTATGGTGACTCTGTCAGAGGATTTTCCTGGCAAGATTTGTTTGGAGTTACCATTGCCTTCCTTAAAGACTGAGAGTGTGATTTGGCCAAGGTCATGCAGTGGGTTTCGATGGCTAAGCAAGAATTCAAACCCTGGTCTCCAGAGTCCTAGTCTAACACACATACCATGTTATCACTCTGGTTCACAAAACTGATTCAAGAGAATTTGTTCTGAATACCAGAACATGATGGTATTTACTGTCCTCATGCATCAAAAATCGACTCTTGATAAGCCAAACTTTCAGCCATCAATAATTGCATGAAATTCACACAAAGATCCACTATTAAATCCCAATATATAGGTTTTTCTTTTACCTCATTGTTATCTTGGTTGAAAGAAATTTTTGCAGGTTTCCAAAAACATATGAATATCTGCAAAATGCATTGATCAGAGACAACATTTGGACTACTGTGCCCAAGGGATGGAACTCTTCATGTAGTTTGTTCTTATAGGAACAAGTAATTTTGATTTTTCCCTCAAATTCAACAATAATTTCTGTACAAAAAATGTACATAAAAATGATTCTTTGCACAACAGCAAGTTTTTGTATATAAATATATATATGCACAAAATGTGCACACATGCATTAACACATACACGCACACATACACCTTGGAAGCTTCACTGAAAAGGAAATATGTAAATGTTTTAAGTAAAATACATTTAGTAAGTGTCTAGGACTTGCTGGCTGAGAGCTTCCATGTTGATATGATATAGCAGTTCTTTCATTTGAGATAGTAATATGCCCTAAACTCTTGATAATACGGTAAATATTTCAGCCACCTCAGGGATGAATTTTCAACATCACTGTCATTGCAACAGTTCAAGGGGCAATTGTACTGTTTTCTGTTCATCTTTTTGTATTTGTTTTTTCCATAAGCTTCCTGCTTCCTGGGGAAGCTTCAACACTTCCCTTTTTCCTTTGGGCTGAAGGCCAGGCAGAGCATCTGCCAAGCAGGCCATCTGTTTCCTTGTCTCATTGCCCTACACTAAACAAATCTACTTGGAATTAAATTCTGTTGATTTTCAGTGGAAATTACTTCTAAGTAGGTGACTTGGGATTGCCTCTTTAATTGCATTTGGAGAAGCTCAAGCAATTGGTTCTTGGCACTTTGATCCTAAAAGCATTTCTGTTGAAGGCCACCTCTTTAAAACAGAAGGGCCTGACTTCTGAGAGTAGGCAACCTTGGACTGGTGGTTTATCAGTGAATCAGCAGGTTAAGTCCTTGTATTCAGGGACTTGCTTCCAGTAACACAAGATTGAAAAGCATTTTATGTGCAATTGCATATTATATCCTGCTTTAAATATGAGATGTTTTGTTGTGTGCCTTCAAGGCATTTCCAATTGTGATCTCTTAAGCTGAGAGAATTTCACTTGCCCAAGGCACTCCATGATTTTCCATGACTGAGCAGTGATTCAAACTGCGGTCTCCTAGAGTCCAACACTCAGACCACTATACCTGCCAGCTCTGAGAAACTTAAAGCTATTAAAGTTGTAAGATGTGAAAGTGCTAAAGAGGTGTCTGTCTGGTAGCCAGGACTATATTGGGTAGGGATGGGAATCAGACAACCATTGGTTTAAAAGTGGTCTCAGGGGTGCAGCTCCCAGAGTCTGTCTTGCTTCAGCATCTCTGTGGGAGAATCACACCTCCAGAAGCCTTCAGCAAGTGGAATTCTTCTCTAAAACAAACCATAGGGCATCTCCATCATCTTGTTTTAGGAACAAAACAATAGATTTTAGTGATTGAAACCTGGAAGTAAACTTCCATGCATTTCCAGTTTCAGTGGGTGGTGTGGTCCATAGTGGATATGGATCATGTACAAAGTAGCTATCAGACCATGCATGTTTGTTCAGCACTGAGCCCATCCAGGTTTGCTTCTGATCAATGTGGCTGGCTGAATGCACTTTGAATAATTGCTTGTACATATCATATATTCATTCAAATGTGAACCTAGGCCCTAGGTCTATTTGCTGTGCTGGTTAGGGATAATGGGAGTTGTAGTCACCATATATGGCAGGTGCTAATTTGGGGAAGGCTGCATTGTGGCAATGTTAATGTTCTTTTTACTCTAAGATCCAAGTGTGTTGGTTGTGGCTTTACTTTTGGATACTTGTTGTTGATGTGTGCCTTCAAGTAGTTTCCTATTTATGGCAACCCTAAGGTGATCCTATCATGAAGTTTTCTTGGCAAGATTTCTTCAGGGGGCATTTTCCCTTGCCTCCCTCTGATGCTGAGAGTATGTGACTTGCCCAAGGTCACCCAGTGAGTTTTCATGGCCGAGTGGGGATTCACACCCTAGTCTCTTGAGTCATAGAATCATAGAGTTGGAAGAGACCATAGGGGCCATCCAGTCCAACGCCCTGCTATGCAGGAACACACATCAAAGCATTCCTGACAGATGGCCATCCAGCCTCTGCTTAAAAACCTTCTAAGAAAGAGACTCCACCACACTCTGAGGCAGCATATTCCACTGCCGGACAGCTCTGACTGTCAGGAAGTTCTTCCTGAGGTTCAGGTGGAATCTACTTTCCTGCAGCTTGAATTCATTGCTCCTTGTCCTAATTTCTGAAGCAATGGAAAATAAGCCTGTCCCCTCTTTGATATGACATCCTTTCAAATATTTAAACATGGCTCTCATGTCCCCTCTTAACATTCTCTTCTGCAGACTAAACGTACCCAGCTCCTTAAACCGTTCCTCATAGGACATGGCTTCCAGACCCTTCACCGTTTTGATCACCCTCCTCTGGACACGCTCCAGCTTGTCGATATCCTTCTTGAATTGAGGTGCCCAGAACTGGACACAGTATTCCAAATGAGGTTGTAGTCCAACACTCAGACCATACTATACCACAGTCTACTTTATTGTGTGAGAATAGTATATGCTCTGAAAAACCTACTGGAAGTGCTAATCAGAACCTGAACAAGACACAGACTACCTACATGGATTGTTTTAAAGACTAATTAAGGCTCTATCACCTATGTTGAACTGAAGTTGTTCAGATGGTGGTGGTACTGGATGTACTAGGAGCTGCATTTTAAAAAGGTGAATGCATGTTGCCTGTTCCTGTTATCTGACAGTACGGTCCACTGAACTGAGCACAACTTGAATGACTGCTTAGGAATGTGAGATTACGCAGTTCTTTGCTTTAAGGGGAAAAAAGCTGTCCTACAGTGCTACAGCTGTAAGCCTGTAGTATCTAAAGTAGCTAGTATCAGCCTGCATTTCTGATAGAGAAGGACAGGTGGGAGTCAAAAGATCCATAGGCTCTGATTTACATGGCAGCAGCAGATGTCCTTGCTTTAGAATATTATTACAGCAATGAGCTGTAGACACCGAGTTGGTATCAGTGTCCTGAAGACCTATATGATATGTCACTAGTTTTTGGCAGAAATTGCAAAACCTCGTGTTCCAATTTTATGCATGACCATGAGCCAGGTACAAATGGGGAACACTTTTACATCCTGAAGTTACTGGAGGAGAAGGGCAGCTTATAGATTGAGCTGATTTTTCTGTTGTTATGTTCAGCCCAAATTGATTTTGAGAGCTCAATGACTGGCGGAGATATCAGTTGATGGTCTTTCCATCCCCAGCCTGCTTTGAATCAGTGAGAAGCGTAAAGATGAAAAATGGAAAAGAAGTATTTTTATTTCTTCTGTTTTTGGAGCAAAATTCATTTCCTAGTCCCAACTACAGCAGGCTCACTGAATGAATGGCACTTGTTATGCACTGTCAAATATTTCACAGATGAAAACTGGAACAGGTGTGGCCAAGCAATATCAGAGTGTGGTCAAAATGGCAAACGTTCATGAGGAAGAACACACAAGTTGTGAGATACTGCAGCAGTTTGCTTTTACTAGAGCCTACTGGGAAGGCAAGATTCTTTCCTCTCCTTTCTGTCCGTTCTGCTGAGTTAATGGACTGCAAACTACTTTTTCACCTTGAACTCAGTTTGCAGCAATTGAAGTAAGCCAAGGACAAAGGGGGAAAGTGGGAGGACGAGATAGAAGCTGGGACCCTTTAAAAACAACTAGAACAGTGCAATGGGAGAAGAATAATTGGGACCATTCTTGCCAAACTAGGACCGTTGGTGGGTATGTTAAGTGAATGTTCATTTTAAGATCCATTGATTCAGTGAGCCTGTTGTGGTAGAAACTAACAGTTAGATTAGCCCTTGGCTCCCAACCGAAGTAGAGAAATTGCAGTATCCTGACTTGATGTCTGCAACCTTCAGAGAGGAAACCAAAAGTAAAGCAGACAGGAAGGTAGCAATCACTGAAAAAGAAAGGAAGGAAATTTTCAAGGACACATGGACATCAAATTGCTATTTTTATTTTAAACTCAACATATTTTGAACTGTTATTCTTCTACAGGAACATTCTTGAACATCACATGGACTAGTGTTCAGGTCACAGTTTGGAATTTTATGTTGGAGTACCACTCTGGAAAAACAACTGGACAAAACTTTATGGGTTTAACTTTTTTTTTTTTAAAAAAACACCACTATCTCTTTTTGCTGAGAAGCTTCCCTTCTTTAATTAATTAATTGATATTTCACCCTCCCCCCAGCACTGGACTTAAGATAGCTCACAACAAACTAAAACAGTGGTTCTCAACCTTCCTAATACCGCGACCCCTTAATACAGTTCCTCATGTTGTGGTGACCCCCAACCATAAAATCATTTTCGTTATTATTTATTTATTTAGTTATTTCCAACATCAAATAGATTGGAAACACTGCCCTAAATCACTGCTCTGGATAGACTTCTAATGCCTAAAAACTGGTAACTCTCCTCCCTTTTTTTAAGCACAGAAAGCGTCCATCAATGCCAGAATTAAGGCAGTAGTTCTAGTTCTGAATGTTGGGTTTCCACAGTTCAAAAAGCCAGTCACTCCCAAAGGCAATGCCAAAACAGCTCACATTTTACACGAGGCGCAGGGAGGAAAGGACAGGGAGAGAGGAAAGATGGCGGCGGCATTAGCAGATGTGTTTTGTTTCCCTCCCTCCCTGCCCCCCTCCCTGCCCCCCTCCCTTAAAGGGAGTGCGGACGCTGAACATACAAAAAACGAGGAATGCAAGACAGTCAGGGCGAAGAACACAACACGTGCGTGTGGCAAGCGCCAAGGGTCCATGCACAACAAAAGCAAGAGGAGAAAGTCATCCTGGCTATTTCTGCACTAGACTGTTATAGCGCTTTGATTCCACTTTCACCATCCTATGGAATCCTGGGGTTTGCAGTTTGAACTGCAAACCCCAGGATTCCATAGGATGGTGAAAGTGGAATCATAGCGCTATAACACTGGAATGTGGAAATGGCCAAAGTCCACAGGACGGATCAGAGTAGCGCTTTCGGGTCAAACCCCCCCCCCAAAAAAACAACCAACAACCAAGGAGCCTTGGGGGCTCTTGCTACACAAACCGAAGACCTTGGCTGACGCCCCCTGCTCCTTTCCCAACCGAGTTCTCGGTTTCGGAGGGACCAATCTCCCCCGTCGGATGGCAGATCCGCTGCAGGAAAGTTTCCCCCTTTGCCTGCTGGTCCAAAGGCGACAGCCACACCAACAACTCCCATGGAGCAGTGTGCCCAGAATGAGTGGGCGACCGGGTAATCGCTGCTGCTGCTGCAGCCCTGCCACTTTGGGAAGCAAGCGGAGCCCAGCTGCTCGCTCACCCCAGCAAGCAACTCTGTTCGCCAGCATGAATGAGCATGAGGCGAAGAGGGTGAGGGGACGGGGTCTTACCTCCCAGACATCCCACTGCAGCACCATAAACCCTGAATGGGAAGCCCTCTGTGTGTGTGTGTGTGTGTGTGTGTGTGGTGCGGGCGCGAGCGTCCAAGCAGCGCCCGGCTGCTCACTCGCCCCGGCAAGCAACTCTGACTCTGCAAGCCGGTATGAAGGAGAAAGGAATACTGAAGGGGAAGCCCTCCGTGTGTCTGTCTGTCTGTGTGTGTATGTGGTGTGGGCGCGAGTGTCCAAGCAGCCCCTGGCTGCTCACTCACCCCGGCAAGCAACTCTGACCCTGCAAGCCGTCATGAAGGGGAAAGGGAACACTGAAGGGGAAACCCTCCATGTGTGTGTGTGTGTGGTGCAGGTGCGAGCATCCAAGCAGTGCCTGGCTGCACCCGGCTGCACGCCTCCTCTCCCCTCCCGCCAGCGCGGAGTCTCCTCTCCTCAGCTCCGCCTTAACGCTCCAACTCCAGCTCTCTTCTCTTGGTGTCCTCACCTCCGCCTTAACATTCAGGCTCCAGCTCTCTCCTCCCGCTCTCCGCACCTCCGGTTCCACCTCAGGCTCCTCCAGGCAGGGAAAGATGGGGAAACGGCCAGCATGCCTCCTCTGCCCTCCTCCGAGCGCAGGGGTCTCAGAAGCACTGCTCCCATTGGCTGTAAGGCCGCCTTTTAAAGGGGGGGCAGGATTGAGGAGCGGCGACCCCTGTGAAATGGTCGTTCAACCCTCAAAGGGGTCCCAACCCCCAGGTTGAGAACCACTGAACTAAAACAAAGTACACTATTCATACAAAAGTTAAAAATCTATTGAACAATTCAGGTTAAAAAAAAAAGGTTAAAATTTATTTTAAAAGATAAAAGCACAGCATACACTATTAAAAGGATCTTCTGCCATGTGGATTAAGAGCCAAGGCCCCACCAAAATAAAAAAAGCCTTTGCCTGACAGCAAAAAAAGGGGAAAATGGAGTGTTGTGGGGGCAACCAAAATAAGTAGTTGACATCCATGGGAGTTTTAAGAACTGGCTGGTTGTAAATTGTATGTAGGCAAGAGTCTGATTTCCTGCTGTGTCATCTATTTCTTCTTTCTTTCTCTGTATATTTTTTGGGGGAACAGATATGATGAATAAAGCTGTACACATTAAAAAGTCAAGCAAATCCCATGAAGCCCAAACATCTGAGCTCCATATTCTCAAGCCCTTTGTACCAAGAATGAGAAAAATGTGGGTCAAAGACTGTGTATGACCCCTAAGGTCCATTGAGCCCTCCATTGCTGAAAAAAAAAAGGTCTCCAAAATAGAGAATTGTACCAACAATCCTCCATTTTAATGGGGAAGCGTTGTTGTTGTTGTTGTTGTTGTTGTTGTTGTTGTGTGCCTTCACGTTGCTTCTGACTCACAGGCCATTTCCGCACTAGACTGCTATAGCACTATTATTCCACTTGCAACATCCTGTGGAATCCTAGGGTTTGCAGTTTTGGGAGGGGCCAGGCGCTATAGCGGTCCAGTGCGGAACGGGTCACTGTGACCCTAAGGTGACTCATGGAGTTTTCTGGGGCTGAGAGTACTGATGAGCCCATGGTCACCCAGTGGATTTCCATGGCCAAGTGGGCAATTGAACCCTTGCCTCCAGAGCCCTTTATGAAGCCCAAAATAGTCTTCCCTCCCCAGCCCAGAAGTGACCACCCAGTTGTTTCTCAGTGGCTGACCATGAGCTCTGCAACTTTCTTTCTAGTTTTCCACAAGCAAGTTATTTTTTTTTTAAGAATAAAGGGCATTTAAATTTTAAAGAAACGTCTTTTACAAGGCTGTTGTGTTTATAAATGTGTTTATAAATCTTTTTATAATTTTAATTGCTTGTTAAGTTGTTATTAGTATCATTGACAGTTTGATTTTGTTTTAATGGCAATCTTTAATTTTGTTTCAATGACAATTTTTTATCTGCTTTAACTTCATCTGTTTTAATTTGTAACCTGTCTTGAGTCCCAGTTTTGTGGAGAAGGTAAGGCATAAAGATGATGATGGTGGTCATTTTTAGTTTTGGAAAAAATGGGCATTGACAGCCCGTGTGAGTCCAAGGGGTGGAAAGCGAAACAGGTAAGGTCTTGTCGTGCTACATGGCTCCTCACCCTGGCATTGTACCCGTGATTTGATATTGCCATTCTAGTTACAAAGAGAGCAAGACGTAGAGAATGAATTTGATGGTTCAACATAAGCACGTAATCATGCACTGCATGTATTTCTTAGACTTTGAAAAAAATATAAGAAATATATGGATTGCATGATTGTATGCATTGCATGATTAGTCTGTGTTTTTTTTTTAAAGTCTTTTAAAAAGTCTAAGTCTCTATTCCAGTGGTTCTCAATCTTCCTAATGCCGCGACCCTTTAATACAGTTCCTCATGTTGTGGTGAACCCCAACCATAAAATTATTTATTTATTATTTACAATGCCTCCCCCCCCAGCAAAGGCCACCTCGCCAGCCAGGAACGGGGGGCGGGCAGGGAGGGAAAGAGGAGCCACGCGTCTCCCCCGGGGAAAAAACTCCGAGAAACCCCCCCTCGGGCTCTGATTCTGCTTCGCTCTCATTTCCGCTGGGGGGGCAGTGTGGGAAAAGTTTCCAGAGTGTCGACCCTGGCCGGGGGGGAGGAATCCCAGTGCCTTTGTCTTTTGCGCCGGGCGCAGCTCGCCCCCCTGGAAAAGCACCACCTTGCGGCCCCTCTGCAAAAAGAGATAGTGGTGTTTTTTTTTTTAAAAAAAGTTAAACCCATAAAGTTTTGTCCAGTTGTTTTTCCGCAGTGCCCCCCTCCGTGGTGAGTGGGGCAGGGGCCATGGCGAGGAGGGGGCCTGCCCCCGTGCTGCCGCCACCCCCCCCCAAGCTGGCCTGTCAGATGAGAGGTTCTCCCGGTAGCAGAGAAGGGGAGCGATTTCAGTCCCTTCTGAACAGGGGACAGGAAGATGTGAGCGCGTGGCTCGTGCTTGTGCACCACCACTCCTGGACCTTTTCTGCACGTTGCCTTATCACGGAGGTGGGTGGTGCTGTTCGCGCAAGCAGGTTCTTGCACGAGGCGCTCTCTTCGCTACTCCTTCGTCCCACAGTTGGCTTCCTGGTCGCACGACCACCCCACCCCTTCTTTCCCCAGCGCAGCCTACAGCTCCCAGGCTGCACTGTGGAAGGAACGGGCGGGGCGGTTGTGCACCCAGGAAGCCAGCTGCGGGATGAAGGAGCAGCGAAGAGAGCGCCTCGCGCAAGAACCTGCTTGTGCGAACGGCACCCCCCACCTCTGCGATAAGGTAACATGCGGAAAAGGCCCAGGAGTGGTGGTGCGCAAGCGCAAGCCACACGCTCGTGTTTTCCTGCCCCCTTTGGCGGGAGCGCGTGTGGCCGCACGCGCTCCCACCAAAGGGTGCAGGAAGATACGAGCGCGTGGCTCGCACCACCACCACCGAGGAGGGAATGGAGTCTAAGACCATCGGAAATACGTATTTTCCGATGGTCTTAGGCGACCCCTGTGAAAGGGTCGTTCGACCCCCAAAGGGGTCGCGATCCACAGGTTGAGAACCGCTGCTCTATTCCTTCTCCAGACCATTTTTTTTCCTGCTGAAAGCTTGCAAGTAATTTGTTGAGTCAACCATTTTTTTTCCTGCTGAAAGCTTGCAAGTAATTTGTTGAGTCAACATGTTTGCAGGGGTGGGGCCGGAGCCAGAAGTGGGAAGGGTTGGACCCTCCCCCCAAAATCAGGGTATGAAAATCTAAACAAATCTCTGAGTTCTTGTTCTTCTGCTCCTGCTCATCCTCCGCCTCCTGCTGCTAATGTACAAGTGGCTTTCTGATTGGCATGGTAATTGGCAGTGAGATACTGGTTGAAACTATAGGTTCACTTTTTGGAAACCCTTCCTTAAAGTGTATTAAACTGTTGAACTAAGGGGAAGTGAAGATGCAGTTTCAGTGTGAATGATATAGTACTTGACCTACCTGCAGGATCAGGAGAGTCTGTGACTAACTGGGAACCTTTGGAATAGAGATTCTGAAGCCACTCCAAGGCTTCTGAAAGACACAGAAATGCCTGATGCCCAGGTAGTAGGATGATGCTCTTGGGTCTTATTTTCAACACAGATCTAACTTTCCATTTGTGGGAACATTCCAGTGACTGAGTCTTGCTTTAATGCCTTCCCAGGTGTTGGCTGTGTGTCCTTTTATGCATGAATGATCAGACCAGAATTTGGAAACCTTCTGTCTTTTGATTGCAACTCCCACAAACTGTAGTTTGGGATTCTGGGAATCATAGTTTAAAAAAAACGTTCAGAAACTCTGAGTAAGAGTCCTTAGCCTTATTTGGATCCTCAAAAACTGGGTAGAATTAATATGTGAGGGGGTTGTGTGTTGATCCCACCCCTTTTGCACACATTTCTGTTTCTCTCCTCACATGGAACATAACATATTGAAAAGGAGGGCCTCCTCTACTTGTGGATCCTCTATGTGCAATTAGAAGACAGGAAAGCCATGTCATATATACTTGCTTCTGCTGTGTGTTATAAGTACTGTGCTCAAAGACAGTCTTAAAAAAACCAAATTACAAAATAGAACTGTCTTGATGCACCTGAAGAAACATTTGTATGCCTAATCAAAGCCTAGAGGCTGTCTTAAAAGTCAGGTTTTCTTTAATGTGCCCTCCAGGGGGAAGCAGTTTGAACGCTCACAGCTCTGCATCCTTTTCACTATGACAGATGCTGCTACAACACGTACTGAACTGTGGGTGTCAAGGCTGAGTTTGCATTTATGTGCTATTATGCCTGAGAACCCATTTACTGTGTTTAAAGCGTAGGCTGCAATAGATTGCTGTGGTTAGAGAGGGGGGTAGGCTTGTGTGCTTTTAATTATTCCAGTGGTGTATTTTTGCTTATATCGACATGCTGGCAGCCTCCTCTCTTGAAGTTCAGTGTTATCACGTGATCTCTTTCCCTGGGAAGAACAATGCCACTCGTCCTTTGCCTTTATACGTTATGCAGGTATGTTGTGCTTCTGCCTGAATTGCAAGAACAAAGTGAGAGTGTAGGAATGAAGGGAGAGGGGGAGAGGGCTTAACTGGTCTTTTGTATTTGCATCTTTTCTAATAGCTTGTTGGTGCTGTTTGCTTACCTTTCCTGCAGAGGATTTTCAAGGAATCCTACTTTGCTTTTTCTTTCATGATCTGTCTTAGTTTCTGAAGCAGGCATCATGTAGTTCATTAAAAAATTAACAGTTTTAGAACTCAAGGAACAGCAGTTCTATCTAGAGGCAAGAATGCTTGGGAATCTTTTCAATGCATCCTCCTCTCAAAGTCCTGTCATTTTGGAATGCAGAAGCAGTTCCATTTAAAAACACCAAGTCAGCACAAATCTGTAGCCTAAAGTGAACTATATTTCTGTTTCCCCTTTTTAATATTTTTAATCCCTTCTAATTTTTTCCCCTTAAAGCTGCTTCTTCCATACATTTGGCTTTATGTATCATGAGGAACAGTCTGTTCTAGACATTAATTTGGAATATTATTACTGGAAAAAGTTCTTTCTTTGGTTAGAAGGTTTGTTTTAAAGAGTGTTGAATCTCAGATGTCAAGATGCTCCTGTAAAGACCCTTCCTTGCTTTTAAGTGAAGTCACAGTAGGAAATTCTAATGCTTTGGCAACTGAGATGCATAGAAGGTGGGGAAGTAAAAGATGAGTTGTCTGTGGGGAATACCTGTAAATAATTGGCAGAATAAGCAAACAGCAAGACATACTTTATAAAATGAGACATCAACTTCGTTTGTTAATCTTCCTTCCATTATTTATATAACATATACTTAGCACTGGAAACAAAGTACTGGGCCTTTTTAGTTATGAGAGCTCTGTCTAGTCTCCTAGGATACATACTCTGTAATCTTTACGTTTTACAGTTATCTATTTACAGTTCTTTACTGTAACACAGAGAAGATCTCTCTAAATAGTCTGTACTGTTCAGTTTACTGCACGGAAGCCTTCTGCTTGTTTATGTATGATGATCTAGTATCTTGATCTGTTTGGAAAGCTTTTACTTAAAATAATGTGCCCTCAAATTTGAAAGAGAAAACATTTTTGACAGAAAAATAGTTTTCTCTTTCAAATTTGAAGGCACCTTATTTTTAGTAAAAGCTTGTCTTTCTCTGCATTTTCGGAAAGACATTCTTATGATGTGTTGTTTTAAAAGAACTGTTCTTCAGGACATTTTCCCTGCTTTGCTTGTTCTGCTTCTCCTGTTCATAAGACAGGGCAGGGTCCTGGAAAATGAGATTCTTAAAGTTTGTCACTTGGGAGTCTTCAGAGTTTGGGAAGGTTCATTTTGTAGACCCCAGTTCACATGGCCAGTGGTCATGCTGGCTGAAGGATTCTGGGAGTTATAGTCCAAAAGAGAAACTTTCCGAAGCTCTGGAAATTTTATTCAGCTACGCCATTACCTGCTGAGATTTCATTGACATTTCTCATACACTTTCAAATGCATCTTCACATATACAGTGGTGAAAAACTACTCGAAGGGCTGGACCAAGACATTTTGTTCTCCAAATCAAAGCATAAAAATGGCACCTTCCTCCATTTGATGAACAGAAACTGACTGGACTTAATTCAACACTGGTATCTGGGCAGTGTCCCTTCCACACCTGAGGGCAGTAGGCCAGTTTTGGAGGTTCAAGACAGTCTATGTGGTGCACATAGATCTGTGTTCTGTGAGAAGGAAAATGCCAAAAGGAATGGGGAGTACGTATACTTAAGCTCACCCCCAACATCTGGCATTTGAAGTAATTGTCTCACTCTTCCTTTAAGACAGTCCATGGCTATTTCCATACTACATTGTAATAGTGCTATTATTCCACTTTCAACATCCTGTGGAATTCTGGGGTTTGTAGTTTACTGAGGCCAAAGAGCTCTCTGTGTGAGAATTCTAAATGCCCCTCCCTAAATTGCAAATCCCAGGATTCCATAGGATTGAAAATGAAATAATAGCACTGTAATAGTGTAGTGCAGAAATGGCCCAAGTCTCCTTTATGGTAGACCAGGTCTTACTTTTCCTTAAACTGGACTGCAGCTTTTCAGAATTCTACTCTAGGTAGCAACCATTACACTAGTCCTCCATATTTAAAATGAAAATACAAATCCCTATACGTACAAAGCTCATACTGGTGGAACTTCTTTCTTACATAATGTTTTTTAGAAGTAGGTTTTTTGTTTTCTGTTCTCTCAAGTAACTCTAAACCTGAGGTTCTTTGCCCCCCTCACACAAACTTGCACCTATAGTCTAATCTGGAACCAGAATAGTGAAAGCAGCATCACATACCTCTTAGTCATGGCTGTTACAATTTCTTATCACCACAGGCAGAGCAACTTGATAGGATTGATTGTAAGTGATATACAGCTATTATTATATTGTTGTCCTCCCCTCATTGTCATCATCCCACCTTTTTCTAGGGTTGGAACTCAAAGTGGCTTACAACATTTAGAACAAACATAGTTAATAATTTATAGCATATAAAAGTGAATAAGTAATTAAACTATTAAAAATTAATACCAGCCAAAAACATACACTATTTTTTAAAAAAGAGGGGGGAAATAGAAAATCCAACACATTATACAATGCTCATTTCCCCCTAAGCAATATCAATCCTCAAGGGCCTGCTGAAACAAAAAAGGTCTTCACTTGCTCCAGAAAGATAGCAAGGAGAGTGCCAGCCTAACTTCTTTGGGAAGGGAGTTTCACAACCTGGGAGCAACCACTGAAAAGACTCTCTCCTGTGCTCTCACCAGATGTACTTGTGAGGGCATTGGGACAGAGAGAAGGGCTTCCCCAGAAGATCTCAAAACACAGGTGGGTTCATATGGGAGAATATGGTCCTTCAGTTAACCTGGACCTGAGCTTATACCAATTCAGGCCTTCAATTGTCCTTGTTTGAGTACCCAGGTCATAGCACATGCACATAAGAGAGGAGGTTAGCCCCATGTTTTCAGAAGTAGGAAACAACTGTAGGAGAGGGAAAGAAAAACCCATGAACATCCTAAAGAATACTGAGCATCTCACTCGAGACAGAGTGCTGAGTAGAAATGTGTGAAAGTTGATGAAAGACTAAATCTAGAATCTTACTTGCTTGTTGCTCTTTTGTTTCATATCATCTTTTCCATCTTGGTAGAGTAGTGTTTAACATGCTACTTAGGTATGTATGTACATCTTCATACTAAATGTTGGAAACTGACCGCTAAGTGTAGAATCCAGCAGAGGCATGGTTTGTTTTAGCAATAGCAATAGCGTGTGTATTTCTATACCGCTTATCAGCTAAGTGCTCTCTAAGTGGTTTACAATGTGTTAGCTAATTGCCCCCAACAAGCTGGATACTCATTTTACTGACCTGTGGAAGGATGGAAGGCTGAGTCAACCTGGAGCCTGGCAGGATCAAACTCACAACCTTGTGGCTGCAGTATCGGCATTTAACCCCTGTGTCACCAGGGCTCCTTTAAAAAAGATGGCATTTAATTGTGTAGCACTGGTGCAAGTGATTAAAATAACAATAACACTGAATTTCTGATGTGTGGCAGCTAGTTATGGAAAGGTGTTCTACACTGAAATTTTCTCATTTTCAAGTGCTTTCTGTCTCTGTTATGAAGATGCTTGTGAATTTTGGTAACTTCTTATGAAAAGCAAAGTGAAACTAAACTGATGCCAATCAACAATGGTCAAATTCAGAAGGTGAATACCACATTGTTCCTGGCTGCCACATGTGTATTAAAAGAGGAGGAGCCCTTTTAGGGAAAAGAGGTGGTAATCTTAATATAAGCACTAAGTTGTTTGAATACACAAGAATGGGAATCCTGACTTTTAAGAGGCAAACATTCAAAATGCCTGGGCCTGGGTAGACTAACTGCCAGTCATTGATTTCTCCCACATTCACATTAAAAAACAACAACACCTCAATTATTTGATGTCTCAGATATTAAAGAATTCTTTGTAATCTTTTTAAATATAAATAGTGCCTTAAATTGAAATTCTCATTCATCTCTAACATGTCCTCCAAAAGCATGCTAAACCTCCATTTAGATTGATTTGTTTGTACATTTAGACTTTAAAAAAAATATCCAGACTTTGAATTATTCTGAGCTGCTCGGATGGGATCAGTTCTGTGTTTGAATTAATGGATAGGCAGTTCTTCCCTCATCTACTTGCTTTCACATCTCTTGATTTTTCCCCCCTTGAATATATTATAACTTCTGGGAATCTCTCTAATGTCTGTATCACTGGGTGCAGGGAGGAAGAGTTTAGAGAGTAAGTGCTAGACTAACACTTTGAAAGACCAGGGTTTGGATCTCTACTCAGCTATGGAAACCCCCTAGCAGTGATATATTTAAATCTTTTATTCCAAGTCTCAAGTCAAGTCTCAAGTCTTGAAGTCAACTTTATACCCCAACCAAAAGCCAAATAAAGTCAGTTTTAACAATATAAGCAGAGTCAGCCCACCACATTTGTGATTTTGCTATCTGCAGCTTTGGATGTGGGGAACAGGATCCTTCTTACTTTCCATTTCTGAAACTTCAAAAGCTTTAGAAGGAAGAATTCTTCCTCCTTAAGCCTGTTATCCAACAAATTTGCTGTTCCCTTCTGAGAAATGCACCCTGGACTCTGAGGGTGAGTCTTGTCTTCTGCTCTTAGGAAAAGTTTTAGAAGGTTCCTCAAATATGCAGCAAGGACAGACTGCTCAGCAGACCTCAAACCTGCCTAAAGCCCATTGCCAGCCCATTTGCTGTTCCCCTCTGAGAAATGAGCCCATGCTTGGGGCTTGAGACAGATTGCCACGTGACCAGTAGGCAAACAGAGATGAAGATGTCATTAAAAGTCATAAGATTTCTGAATGAATGTGTTATGTTACTGAACTGAGGGCAGCAAGTCAGTAATTAAAAATATTCAAGTCGAGTCGAATTGAGTCAGTGCATCACTGATTGCAGAGTCGAGTCACTGAAGCAACTTAAGTCCGACTTGGGTCTGAGTCTATTGACTCGAGTCTACATCATTGCCCACAGGTGACTTTGGGGCAAGTCACATTTTAAGCCTAAGAGGAAGGCAATGGCAAATCTCTTCTGCATAAATTTTGCCAAGAAAAATCCTGTGATTGAGCCACCATAAGTCAGAATTGACTTGAAGGTACATAACAACAACAGGCAGGGAGAGCTTTCCATTTGCTTCATACTAAGGGAGGCATGAAGAAAAATGAGGTGGTAGAATGGGCTTTAACACTTCAGGTACCAATTGGAGGATGGAACAGAATGATAATTTTTTGAGTATTCCCTGCAAGGGAAAAAAAAAAGATACAGCAGGGAAAGATTCTAATCCTGTCTATTCTGTCTCTACTAGATTTTTGCTTGTTTTGAAATTAACAGGAAGAGGTATTTAAAAACCGGCCTTTGAAGGTCAGAACAGTGCTGTCTGGCTTATGATGGGATGTTATGACTACATAGACAAAGGTAGCCTGGCTTCAGTGATCCGGGCCGTTATTTGTATAATTTATTTTAGGTGGGTTGCTACTGAAAACACCTTGGAAATTTCCTTTGCTACAAAGTAAAGGTCGGGTGTTACAAACAAGTCATGCCAGTACTAAATAAAAAAGAAGCATTTTCTAATGGTCTGAATTGACATAATTTGTCCCCCCTTCTCAATTCTGCTGCATGTGTATACTATGTTTTACAGCAGAATTGAAATTTGAGCAGCCTTTCAGATGTTGTTGGACTGCATTTCCCAGCAGTTTTAGACAATATAGGCAGTTGTGAGGCAGGCTGGGAGCTGCAGTTCAGTAACCTGTGGAGAACCACACAGTTGCTGTCACTGGTTTAGGGTGTTATTTCAAGTTTGCTTCTAGTATGATTGTTTTGTTTTTAACGATTAGATAAATTGCAAGCTAAGGCTATGCTGGAGGTTTTCTGTTTCCACCTAAAGCAGTTTCTAAAAGAACATAACCTTTTGTTTAATGTAATGAAGCAAAAAAGCTTTTAACATCTGGTGTCATTATGTCATGCAAAATTAAAAAGTAAATGTAGAATATGAATCAGCATCTGTTAGGGAAAATCACGCTTGCACTTCCAGTATTACGAGTTTCCACTTAGTTTTACTTGACCTCTCTCATCCTAGACTTTAGCCTTGAAGTACATTCTGTCCAGGAGAGTTCCTGTAAATTACAAATGATTTTGCTGTTGGCCAAATGCAAAGGTCTCTATGTGGTTTAACAGCTGTGTGAGAGAATAAATGAAGCTTTCTTTTTTCAAGCCAGCAATTTGTCCCTCTACCTCACTACAGTCTGCATCAGAAGTAGAAAATATGTCAAAAATAGGTTCTTCAGCAAGTATGGAGATCCTCTATCAAACGGGCTAGGAGGACTCTATGCTATTGGAGGAAGCTTTGGGATATTCCTCCACTATAGTGAACTGCTGCAGTTGCCACAGAATTTTGGTAGTTAACGTGCTTCAGAGAACCTTGAGAACTACTGAATTCAATATCAACAGTGTGGCCCCTGGAGAGTTGATGGGGGTCTAGTCAAGGCCCCTGTTCCTCCAGTGTAATACCTACTTATCACTTGCTTATGACTGTAGGATTGGACAGGTGTCTTTCCTAGCGCCACCTGGAGATTCCAAGGACTAAATCTGTCTACCAGAGCTTGGAAAAGCTGTCCTGTTTTTAGATTACGCCCAAATGGCCTAGTGAGCATATGTTGTCTTGGAGATTTGGGGAGATGCAGTCTAAAAAGGAAACTTTCAAGCTTTGAGTTCTTCCAGGGAGCTACAGCTGTTCTGCTGGTGCCATTCAATAGGAAGCGGTAATCACACTTCCCATGATGAGACAGGCTTAGAGTACCATTCTTTTCTTTTATTCTGTTGACATTTGTTTAAAACAATGTTTTGCTTCATTTGAAAAGAGCCTGTGAATAAAATGGAAAATAGCCTGAAATAGTGAATAGCTTATTAAGAGTGGGAAACACATCACATAGAAAATAGATATGAGAAGGTGGAGGGGAGGAGCCTTGTTTGATCTGACTAATGCTTTCGTAGAAACCTTTTAATGCTTTTCATGCATATAGAATTATGAAGATTGAAATAAGGGGATGTATCATGCCTAGCTATTGACTTGACAAATGCAGCATTATCTTAATTTGTACATTCTTTTTCTCCTCCAGATAGAGACATGAGTTTACATAATCATCTAATGGCCATTTGCCTTTAAGACGCCTATCTGCAGGCTATGTTTAAAATCCTGCCTCTAATATTGATAGTGCAGTTGCATAAAGGCTTGCTAATCTTTCCAAACATGGTTCTTATTTAAAAGAACATTGAAGAGTGTCACGTGTTCTTTGTTCATGTGTTTCTTTTGCATCAGTGGACCTGTCAGAGTTTAAGATAATGCATTTGTTTTCAACCAATACAATCCTAGCAGCGCAAGCCTTTACACTGATACCATTTTATTCCCTTTTACATTGCATAACTACATTGCTGAATTTTGTAATTTCTGGGAGCTTTTTTTTCTCCTATGAGTTTTTAATCCAGTAAGATAACTCTTTTTTTAAAAAACATTAACTTCCCCAACTCCACCCTATCTCTGTTTCTCCACCCTATTTTGTTTGCTCTTTGTATTAAGTAAAATGCTTTTACAGTTTGTTTCTCCCTTCATAAACCAAAATCCAGTTGTTAATGCAAGCAGAGCAAGACAATTGAATCAACTGTTGAATTTTATTTAAGTAAATCACATTGTTTCAATAGGTCTACTCTAATTGGGGCCAGTAATTGGATTTAGGCCATGCTATGAATTACAGTATTCCTTCAACGTTATAATTTTATCGGTTATTCAGTGGTTGTTCTCTGGGCAATCTGATGAGAACTGCAGTCCAATTGTTACCCTGCTTTCTGGGGATCCCGGGAGGGGCGCCCAAATATCCAAAGCACACAAAATGGGGAAATTAACTGGAGCACTCACTAAAGCTAGCGAGAGGCAGGGTAACTTAGCAGCAGGGATCTTGCCACCCAGTGTCTACGGGGTCAGGTCAGAAAAGCAGTCAGACAGGTTTTAAAACAGTAAAAATGATATCTTTATTAAGAGACAAACGACAAATAAGACAACGCAAGCACACAGCTAACTGGGAATTGGAAATAAGAGTTTTCGGGGGAAATGAGTGATACGACACCTTTTCTCGTAGTCCTGAAGAGATTGGAGGTTGCAGGGAGGAAAGCTCAGCGTGGTTCGCTGAGGGGAGCTCATCAGACCAAAACGACAGCAAGACAGGATAGAAGTCCAGGGTGATCTGAACAGGACGAGAGGTCCGGACAGGGTGAGCGAGCGATCCGAGGTGGTCTTGGAATCAGGGAGTTTTTATGGGGTGAATTGTGCCTACAGGCCACGCCATACTCGGTGAGAACAATGCAAGTTTGGAGCAGGACAAAGCTTTGGGAAAGGTCAAGTTTTACATGATCGGCTTAGCGCAGGTTTGACAATAGCGTAGCCAGTATGCAAATGGATTGGCATTGTAAGGGCATTGGCTCAAGGCCGAACGTCTTTGTGTAGAGTTGCACTTAAGCAATCGGTGTCTGCAAGAGAGGTCCCTGAAGCAACGGAGTGGCGTTAATCTGCCTGCCTAAGTGGGAGTTGGAATACCCAGCACTTACTGGCCATGACTGTGTACGTGCTTGTCCGGTGGCCTCACAAACACATGGAGTGGGGTGGCAGAGAAAGGCTAAATGATTTGATATCAAAAAGGAGATATCTAGTGCTATCACCGGGTAGGCCTGAACCATAGTAACACAATGATATCTGGAAGTTCCACATTTCTCCATCTCTGCTGTCAGAGTGAATGGGGTGAGACAGTGAAGGAGAAGTGTGACAATCAGGTGCAACAGCCACTGAGATGAAAGAACACAACAAAACTGAAAACATTGGATGTTCAGCAAGGTGATTGTCACCATTCTTGTTCTCCATGTGGCCCATGACTATATTACTTTCTGTCTCTGTCACTTTCACTCCAGTGTGGCCAGATCAAAATGCTCTATGAGTTGGCTGTTGCTCATTAGCTGCCCAGTGGACCATGCTGCTGACATAGACTGTAAGTTGCGTTTGCAGATTCCATTTGTGTATCCAACAATCCTTAGCACAGAAGGGGTTTTAGAGTCTGTATAATTAACAGCTGGTAATTTCCAGCCAGGAGGTTGAGATTCTTTGTCACTGAGCTTTCTATCCTGAGCAATCCTGCAGTGCACTGGGGGAAAAAGCTACAGGAAAAGCAAATTCTGCTTGCCTGGTTTAGATCATATAAATGATTTGTTCCTTGTCTGTTCATGTTAATTCATCTTGATTTTACTTTGTGGCCAAGAATTTTTTTAAAAAAAGGAGTGGAAGAGTTTGTTTCTGAACTGAAGACTAAATTCAATCTTACGTTTTGCTAGAGTTTAGCCACTGAAATGAATGGTGTTGTTAATAAACACTGGTGTAAATCCCATTGATTTCATTGGGTTTACTCTAGGTGGGGGCTAAGATTAATCCCTGTGTTTGACTTTGTAGAATACTTTTCATGTTAGAGTTTGGACCTCTTTTGGTGTAAAAATCAATAGCATATCAGGTTAGAAGAATACTTTTCTAGAGCACTTCCTGGGCATAATTTTCATGAAAGCTTGCATATGGAAAATATTATTTCAGTAGCTAAACATCAATACTAATTTGTCTCCCAGCTGAACCTAGGCCAAAATATCAGCATTTTATTTTCAAGCGCTCCTAGGAAATGTATGTGAGTGACGAATCCATATATAACCATTTTCAATGAATGACATCCGTAAGAGTAACTTCAAAAACATTCCAGTGAAGATAAATCAAACCCTATTAAAACCAGGCCTGTATCAGTTACCATGGCCATTTTGCTGTTGTTGTTGGAAATGATGGGAAGGATATTTTAGAAAGTGAGCTGCTCTGTTTTGCTACACATGAGCTAGAGAGGCAGAAAATATTGGAAGCTTTGTATTCTAGATTCAGAACAAACAAATCCTACATGATGTAGAGATATGGGATTCCCACAGATACATAGCTGTAGAAACACTCATCCCAATCTGTTATATCTAGACCAAGAGACAGATGGTGATGCAAAAGGGCAGATAATTTAATGCCCTTAAGGATATTTTAGACTGCAGCTCCTGTGTATTTCAGGCAGCGTGGCCATAGGTCAAGAATTATGGGGGTTATAATTCAATAGCATCTGGGAGTCACTAGGTTGTCTGCTCCTAATGTTGCAATATGCATCCAGATAAATCTTTTGTAGGCATTATGGCTTATTCCAGACTAGGTGCATTCTAGGTATAATGTAAGCTGGTAGAGTTCAAGCTAAAGCAGCAGTTAAGGATATTCCAGAAAACAGCCCAGATTTGAGCTATTGGAGTTCCACCACCAGAAGGTGCATTGGGCAAGGAAGATCCAAAATCAGAGCCCAGAGCCACCTCGATTTCAAAAGTTCCACCAGCAGAAGGTGTATTGGGCAAGGATGATCCAAAATCAGAGCCCAGAGCCATCTCGATTTCAAAAGTTCCATCAGCAGAAGGTGTGTTGGGCAAGGATTATCCAAAATCAGAGTCCAGAGCCATCTTGGTTTCAAACAGGCAGAGTTCAACTAAGAGGAACAGAAAACAGGGTTCAGGAACAGAAGAGGGCCCTGTCAGAGCAAAGGTCAAGGGATCCAGGAAAAAACTACAATGAACTCAATCCAATTGCTAATAATTGTTTTCACCATTCTACCCTGCCCGTGAGTGAGGCTTATAAAGCTAATCTCCGTAAGTCCCATCCAAAGCACAACTATAGGCATTTTGTCCAAAGCTTTTCACTTGGGAGAGGGCCCTCTGAATGTGGAATCCATTATTCCAAAGCTTTTACCTACTGGTGCAGTCTTAAGCCATGAGATAGGTTCTGCCTCGTCTTCTGGTTCCTGGGCAGGGCTCCTTCGCTCTTAGGATGTATCCCTCTTTGGTCTGTACCCCTAAAGGTCCATAATCAGCTGGTTCTCCTAACTCTGAGGGCTCATGCTCATCTTTGCCACTGGCAACCTGTGGTCCAGTTCAGGGAGACCACCTCTTTGTTGTAGATCGCAGGCTGTCCCTGGTCCTTAGGGGAGAATTTCTCTAGCAGAGGTATGATGGATTTTAGAGCAGGAGATGATACAACTGAAATCAGATCTTCATAAATCATTGCAAAACAACTTATAACCCACTATTTAAATTTACTTAAGTTGCAATCCTTTGCAAAATTACCTGGGAGCAAACTCCATTGAATCACTGGGGATATTTCTGAATAAACATGCATAGAATTGTCCTGTTAGTAAAGCAAATTCTATGTAAATAGAAAATTTTTTAAAAGACAAATTGTCAAGAGGTCATCAGTAATACCGGTTACTCTTGCATTCATTGGCCAGAACTTCACACAATAGTATCATATTTACTTCCTATTAAGTATTTACCTTAATGAAATACTAGGGTGAATCTACACAAAACAATTATATCAGTTTTATACCACTTTGACTATCGTGCCTTCATCCTGTACAATCCTGGGATATGTAGTTTTGTGAGTTGCTTGGACTTCATTGTAGGCAGGTGCTGAAGTTCTCTACCTGTATGTTTGTATTTTGTTAAAGACTAAATATTTCTTTTCTTTTTAATATATTTTTATTTTAAAAAGTTATAAATATTTCAACTGGATATCCTGGAAAGAGACTTAGAATATCACTGAGGGATTTGGGACCATTGCGAGTCACCAGTGGTGGCTCAAGACCTGCTACTGCAAAGGACAAGATGGCAGCCACTTCTTATTCCCAGTACAGAAGCTGATGAGACTGACATCTAAACTTCCCTTTATTGGGGTCATGGAGTAGCTTCACCACAATTGAAGCAGCAGGCTAGTTTGAAGGGCCCAGGACATGTAGTATGGCTTGCATAGGTTTGTCTATCACCAATGGAGAACAGCCAGAAATAGAGATGGGACGAATCCAGAGTTTTCCGAATCCCTGAAAGATTCTGCAGATCCATGAATCTCACAAATCTCGAATCTTTCGAATCCTTTTTTTAAAAAGGGTTTAAAAAGCAAGGGAAACAAAGCACTTCTACTGAAAAGTGTTTTGAAGCAGAATTTGACATCTTTGTTTAATGAAAAGCAAATTTAATAAAAGTTTCCACTTTCAGGAAAACATAGCCATATACTTCTTATTAAGAATTACATGTAATTTGGAAGTAGCTCCAGATGTTGGAGGATGCTCAAGATGATGCCATCTCCTGGATTGACTATTACAAAACAAAACAAAGCAAAAAGGGCAAGGATAATCTTGGGCAAGACACATTCTCTCAGCCTTAGCAAAAGCCTAGGCAAAGGCAAACCTCCCTCTGAAGAAATCTGGAAATTGAAAAAAAAGAAATCAGGACAATTGTCATAGTTTTGCCTCAGGATCTCCCCAGATTAAAAATGACATGAAGGTGGGATTAAAAATGACATTATTAATCCCACATTTTCCTGCCTGCGTAAACAGGGCCACATACTACAGTACAGAGATAGTCCAAGTCAAAACTGGCTTTTCTTTGCATAGCTCATTATGGCATGCTGGGGTTTGTAGTTTGATGATGCACCAGCACACTTTGGAAGAGAAGGCTGTGACACCTTGTAAAACTGCAAACCCCAGAATTGTGTATGAAAGCGCTTTGCAAGGGAGCCATGCAAAGGAATCTTCAGCTGTCCTTGAAATCTCAAGAACACTGTACTTTCCAGTCAAGTCTCAAGCCCTACAACAAGGAAGGCACTTTAAAAAATAAAAAAAAACCAACAGCCTCTAGCCCAGTCTCAGTTCTCTACCCTGATGTCCAGTCTGAAGCCCTAAAACAAGGAGGCATGTAACAAAAACAAATTAACACCAGCCTCTAGTCCAGTCCCAAGCCGTACCCTCCAGTCTTAAGTCAAAAGAATAGGAAGAAGAGAATAATTACCTTGCAGAGGAAGGCAGCCACAGGGGCAGGCAGCAGGAACAAGCTTGATCCAGGGTGCTTGCACCATCTCAGGCTCCAGGGCATGCAGGGACGTGGCTCTCACTGGCCCTGCATGCCTGTGTGGGCCTGATCTGGGGTTCTCACGCCAGCTCAGGACCCGGGGCATGCAGGGACGTGGCCTGTGTGGGCCTGATCCAGGGCGTTCATGCCAGTTCAGGTCCTGGGGCATGCAGGGACATGGCTCTCGTTGGCCTTCCACACCTGTGCGGGCCTGATCCGGGGCACTTGTGCCAGCTCAGGCCCCGGGGCGTGCAGGGATTTGAAAGATTCGATTCACCTGTTTTATCCCGTAGATTCGGGTCCGCGAATCTCAAATTCTTTCCAAGGATTCATGGATTCAGTTGGCCCATCTCTAGCCAGAAAGGAAGAGCTGGGAAGCTGACTCTACATGATCACCTAATGCCTGAAGCAGCCCTCAAGTCTCTTTCACACTGCACAACTAATAGCATTTTGATGCTACTTTAATTGTCGTGGCTGCATCCTACTGAATCCTGGGATTTGTAGTTTGGTGAGGCACTTAGACCTCATTGGCAGTGTCCATAGGACAGAACCATGATAGTTAAAGTGGTATCAAAGTCCAACGTGTTGTAGTATGGAAGTAGTACTATCTAGTATGAAAGAGACCACAGACTGCATATACCCATTGCTCTTTCATGGAATAACTTGATCCCTCTCATATTTTGTGTTTATACTCTAATTTAATCCCTTTGACTCACTTATTTTAAAGTGAGCATAGAGCTTTCTCCATCACTGGAGAGAGCATACTTAGATGATTCACACCACACCATATGACCCCTAAAAAGATACACTTTGAGAGACTTAATGGTTGTCTGATGAAAGCAGAAGTTCAAAGGGCATGCATTGCGTACTGTGGCCTCTCCTTTTCAGATTAAGTGAATCTAATGATTGGTATGAGTTTTTGGTAAGGCAGAGTAAAAATGAACATAAGTGATGCTACTATTGAGTCACTACTATTGAGTCAATTAAACCAATTGTTTTGTAAAGGTCTTCTCTCCTGAAAGTTTGATTATTAACAGGAGAAAAGGATTGATGCTGTCATTTCAATAATGATTAACAAAACTTTCTCTGTTCCTTCTGATCTTTGGAAGCACATGCACTTTTATAAAAGCTAAGGGCTTGACTGACCACATTAGACTTTGTAATCCCAAAGAGCACCTAGTGTCCTTTGAGTAGTTAGAATTCCATGCAAGCAAATTCCAGCAAAAGCATTTTTTTTCCCACCATCCTGCCTCCTCAGACTCACTTGGTCAGTGAAAAGGAATCAGTTTTGGCTAATTATTCCTTTCCTCTTAATTACATGACTGCAAGCAGAAAATTCCGCCCATTCAAGTATTCTGGGAAAATGTGGGTGGGGACATTTTCTTAATGTATAAGAGATCTTACTGAATTGAGCTGGAGTTGCTTGAGCATGCAGAAGAACTTATTTTATATTTAAAGATTACATTGCAGCTTTTTAAAAACAATTCCATTGGATTGGTGAGCATGTATTGAATAAGGTATGGCCTATTATTTTCCTTTCTGTTGTAGAGTGAGTGATTATCATACAGTGTGATGAATAAATAGTACATTTTTACTTCTGTGGTTCTGTATGTGGTATACTGTTTTATATACTTTCCCAAGTGATGTATTTCTTTTTAATAAGCCTGTGATACAGAAATGTAGATATTTGTTTCCTATATTATTCAGATATTTAATTGCTTATCTGCAATTCGATATTTATTGGCTTATTTACAGCTTTTACTCTCTCACTTTCTCCTAGGGGCCAGCTTTGCACATGGTGGCATACTGGAAGTGATGTGGCTTCCCTCCTTGTCACCATCTTTAGCTAGGTTTCACTCGTAGCAAAGGAATGGGGGCAAGGCAAACCTCTGTATCTTTGGGGGACTTCCAGAGGACTTCTGGGATCAATAAAAATGGGGTTCAGTGACCCCCTGTGACCTGTAAGCTGCACTTTCCATGCTCCTGCATTATTTCTTTATGCATTTTTAAAATTTTATTATTTAATTTATATCCCACCTTTCTCCCAAATAAGATCCAAGGCAGCTACTTATTACAGTTACGTAGCACATTTCCTCCATGATGGAACGCACAGGCCTACCTGGAGTCCTCAAGTGGCCTCCTACCAGGGCACTGACCAGTTCTAAGCCTGCTTAGCTTCAGCAGCACTGCCGTGCTGCTTGCTTTCAGGAATTCTATATTGGGAGAAAGATGGGATAATTAATTAGTTAGTTAGTTAGTTAGTTAGTTAACCTTTCCTTTCCTAGTAGGGTCAGGCTAAAATAAACCCCTGCAGCCTCTCTTAGTTCTTTCTCATTAATAACATTTGCCATCTTGACCACATTCTGATATTGTTTGGCCAAATGTGTCACAGTGAAATGTTGGTGGGCATGTTTATGTTATAGGTATGTGTGTCCAAAGACTGTGTAATCTCCCATTTATTATCTTTATGTTTTTTCTCACTACTGCTTCTATGTGTTTTAGCCATAAAAAATCCACTAGGGAAAAGTTGGAATAATGGTATATTGTCTTTTGATTTCTAGTGGTATCAGCTGCCCATCTGGAACTGGGATGGAAAACATTGCCTCCCCAATTCTTTTTATAAAATCCAATCTCCCCTTTGCCACTCATAGAAGAGTGCTTACGAAAATTCAGCATCACAAAAAAGGCCTTTTTTCTTTCTTCCCCACAGAAAAGGAGACATTAACAAATACAATGTAGAAAAGAAGCAGGCAAAGATACAGATATAAGAGTTCTAGATAGAATGATTTTCAATATCTCTAACTCTGCAATGCTAGAAGTCTGGGGGCTGAAAATTTGGGAAGCAGAATTCTTATTTGAGGGTCAATACCCACATCCCCCCATAGCTACACCCCTTAGTGAGTCCACAATAGGTCATCACTTACCAGAATAGTGATACCTCATAGAAGTAATTCTAGACCTCCTTACTACATCATTTAGAAAGTTTCCTTGCTTAATCTGGTACGTCGACGAACAGTTTGGCAGGACGTGTGCAAGAAGTGTCAACTGACTTTTCATCCAGCATTTTTGTGCTTCCAAATTCAGAACTTCAGAATGGAAATATGTAGCTGAGGTCTTTATTACAACTCAGAAATTTTAATTTGGGTTGAATATATTATCCTAATGTCATAGACATATAGGAAGTACTCTTCCTTTAAAATTGACAATGCAACTGGTTTTGTTTTGTTTTTCTTTGCTCATTATGATTTTACTACTGGCATTAGATTCTGTAAACAGCATTAGGGTCCTGCTTGAACATTATCAGTGTTTATCTCCTTCCTCTTCAGTGCTGTTTGCCTTTTTTCATACTGTGTACAATTTTGTGTGCCATATTACCAACATGATGCATTTTCTGTATTATGAAAGTATATAACAATGGCTATGCTCCAAATTCTAGTGAGTTTTAACACCTTTGATATGCCTGCTTGCTTCAACAGTGTTAATTTTGACAAGTGAATTGAGAGAGCAAGCATAAGCTTGGAACACTGTTAGTCAAACTGAACTATTTCTGTTTTACGCACACACATACACACACACACATATATACACACTACAACCTAGGTGAGAATCCTAGATTGAGCCTCCTTTGTCAGCATCAGCTTCAGTTTTCCCTTTTTATTTGTTACACAACATCTAAAAGTAAATGTGGAAAAAGCACAAGTGATATGGCTGCTGTGTGTCTTCAAGTCAGTTCCAACTTTATGGCGACCCTGAGATGAATATATCATGGGGTTTTCTTGGCAAGATTTGTTCAGAGGGAGCTTGCTTTTGCCTTCCTCTGAGGCAAAAACATGCTTTCTGGTAGATATTGGGAGATATAGTCCAACGTATCTGGAGTGTGTCCAGTTGTGGAAAAGACTGTTCTAATGTATCTCATATAACAAGGAACACAGTTATGAGACTGTGTCCAAAATATAAATTTTATTAATCAGCACAGAACCCCACATTAGTGATGAAGGTTACTTTGGAGAGATTCAGAATGCAAACATCCCCAGTTTGAAATGCGGGACCCTAGGAGAATACAGGGCAAGCCCAGGCCCCTCCAGATTTTCAACAAGGCTCATCTTAAAGTTTGGCCACTGCTGTCACTGAATCCAACCAATGTTCCAATGTTTTTCCAATTTCCAATGCTCCTTTCTCTTTTACTAAACTGACTTGATGGTAGAGTTTCATACCATATCTCCTTAAATATGGACTATTACATCCAGGAGGATTTAGGAAAGAGAAAGGCTGCTGCCACTGTCAAGGTAAGTTTGGAGTTGGCTCGGGTTGTAGTGAAGCATAAGGAATGATAGGCTCCTGGGATGATCCAGGGAGCTTGTTTATCTGTACAGTTACTCTGTTCTAATTATTTTTTCTTTTATGTATGCCAAAAAGACCAAGGCTGTTTGTTTCAGGACTTACATGGAAAGATTGTAAAAAGCAAGTTAATAGGTAAACCAAGAGGAGTTCCTCTATCCCTGGGGTGTCCTGAGAGGCTCAGAAAAGTTACTTCTTTGAACTCTAGAATAACTATCAGCTTCTGAAACAATGATTGAACAAAGCAACTTCTCCCAGCTCTGTGCACATTTAGGTTTCTGAAGGCCATTTCCACCCTACACTGTTATACTGCTATTCCACTTTCAACATCCTATGGAATCCTGGGGTTTGCAGTTTATGGAGAGGTCTTTAGAATTCTCAGCCAGAGAGCTCTTTGGCCTCAATAAACTACAAACCCCAGAATTCCACAGGGTGTTGAAAGTGGAATAATAGCACTACAGTCAGCCCTCCACATTTGCGGGTTTCACTTTTGCGGATTTGATTATTCACAGATTCTTTGCTGTCACCTCTGCTGCCTCCCTATGCCATTTTTAATAGGGATTGCAAGCCTCATGAGACTGCAAAACTGCAAACATGGCTTAAAAGTCCCTCTTAAAAATTGTGTGGAGCAGCAGTGGGGGTGGCAGGAAGCCCCACCCCCAGCCCCCCACTTGTGCCTTGTGATGCCTCAAAGGAATCCACAGTGTGTTGAATACTTTTCATACTTTTGTGTGTGTTAAATACAGTTTGGGAGGGCCTAGAGTTATTCATGGTTTTTTCACTTCCATGGGGGTCCTGTGCCCCTAACTCTATCGAATGTGGAGAGATGACTGTATAATAGTGTAGGGTAGAAATGACCTTTATTTTATAAGCAGATTTCTAACCCTTAGTTGCAGGTTTATTTGCTTGAAGGAGAACTGGGCAGTGCTTGTAGTGATGTATCATACAAATATATTTGCCTCTCCCGTTCGGCCAGCACAGGCGACATAAATATAAGTTGCATATTGTTCCTGGAACTCTGTAATATATTTAGATGGCAGAATTTATCTTGAGAGAGAGAGAGACCAATTTTCATCCCACTCCCTCTTTATGGTACACAGAGTATGGCATATAATTTATTCCAGAACCTAATATTAGCCTTTCGTAAGACAACATACAGAGAGGTGTCCTTGAAAGAAAGAGGGTGAGAGGAGTTAGCACTCTTCTTAAAGTCACTGTTGTAATTAAAGCCTGAAGCTTCTTGTTTCCATGGAAACCCAAAGCAGCAGAAATATGGAACACAGGTTTCAGGGCCGTTTTTATTTCTGCCTTAATATTATCTGTTCATGAAACTGAAGTAAAGTAACCCACTCCCTGTCTCTCTCTCTCTCTCTCTCTGCTTCCCTCTCTGTTTCCTGTCCAGTTGCTAACCATCTTGTTCCACATGATGGAACATAAATGGTCCTTGAACAGAGAGCACTTGCTATTCTTGAGAGTAAGTTTGAAGAAGGGCTGTTGGGTAGTGAGGTGAGGGAGAGGAGGAAGTATTTGTGGGATGCGGGAAAGGACCAGTCTGGTTTTCTGGAAGGCCAAGGCTACATGAGATATTTCCATCTCATACAAGCACATTGCTGGTTCATAGGGTTGCCACGTCGAATATAGGGCAAGGCTCCTCTATCTTTAATGTTAACAAATCTTGGAACAAGATAGTTCCACCAAAATGAAATAAGTGAAGTCACTGTTACCCTCCAGTGCACCTTCTAGCTGCTGCACCCCCTGCTCCAGTATGTTTGTTTACTTACTGATGAAGATTTGGGAAGGGTGGCAGAGAAATGTCCAGCTGTGTTCCTATAGCTGGACACATGACACTGGTGTCATCCAGTGCTGTGCATCTAGCTATAGGAACACAGTGGGATGCTTCACCCCCACTCCTCTCCACCATCCAGTAAATGGCCATGTTGGTGGGGAGACACAGCAGCGAAAAGGTGGGTTGGGAGGTGATGGAGGAGACATCACATAGTTCTGTCTGGAGCAACTTTATATTGTGTCTTCGTCTTCCAGGATCTGTTAACAATTAAAGGTACAGGAGCCCTCTCCTATATTCAGCTGAGCAACCCAATTAGTTCATGACACAGGAACTTAGCTCTTTTTCCCCACCTTTTTCCCTATCTGGGACCTGACAGTCTGAGATCACTGAACTATTCATGTAGTGAGAAGATGATAGAGCCCAGCTTTTCTCACCTACTTTCTGCAGTCCTATTGACAGTCTGCTCTCAATGCCACTGCGGAAAAAAAGATTCCAGCCATATATCCACACTGCACAATTATAACAGTTCAATACCACTATTAGTGCCATGGATTTATCTTGTTTATCTGCACTTTCATGAGGTGCTTGGAATTTCTGCCAAGGATCTGAAGTACTGTAACACTAGAGAATTCTAGGTACCTCTCCTAACTGCAATCCTCAGGGTTCCACAGGATGGAGTGTTAGTGGTTAAAGTGGTGTCAAACTGCTATGATGATTCAGTGCAGATGACCCTAAGGTATACAGCATAGCAAGAAGGTGCAAAAAGAAATAAAAAGCAGGGGGAAGAACTGATGGTATACTTCCAAGTTAACCAGTAATTTTAAAAGAAAGATGACAAACTTTTTGTTTTTTACCTGTTGAGGATTGGATAGGGGGGACCAACTGTTGGAGCCCATGTCTTAGCATTTGTTGGTGTATGCCTTCAAGTCATTTCCAATTTATGCAACCCTAAGGCAAAGCTATCATGGGGTTTCCTTGGTAAGATTTGTTCAAAGGAGGTTTTCCATTGCCTTTTTCTGTGGAAAAGGACAAAAAAATTTGTCCAAGACCACGCAGTGGGGTTTCACGGCTAAGCCAGAATCCAAACCCTGGTCTCCTGGGGTCTTAGTCCAACACTCAAAACACTACACCACACCAGGTGCTTTCAAATTTAGCAGCAGGTGAGGCCAAAGCAAAAAGTGGATAAGGAAATGCGTTCTCTCATTCTCTGTCATACAGGTGCATCCCTCTCTCTCTTTCTGACACGTTAGTCTTATGCGCTGTCTTATCTCCCCCCTCTTCACAAGATCTCTCTGGTTCCTTCTCTCCCTCCTCATCTCCCTCCCCCCTCCGCCAGTACTACAAAATGTTACTGGAAGAGTCCACAGGCTAGTGTTACCTTTTTAAAAAAAGTAATTGGTTGGTTGTTACTCATGAGTACCAAGTAACATTACCCATTATTAACATAATACTTTTTGAATGGGCAGCCGAAAATGATGCCCCTTGCTCCAGCAAAAATATTTTTAAGTGGCAAGTAAAGATTAATGTTTTATGCAGGAAGCTCATTCATATTTATCTTACTTTCCTTCAAAGACTTGAAAGTAACAATGTTAGACCCTATTACTTTAAAAAGTAACAAATAACAAAGGTGCTTTTAATTTATTCCAGCCACGATCTGTCTTTCTGACACTTAGTTTTCCCTCTTTCCTTAATATTATTTATTATACTGTGCTTACTACGGAGACGATTTCTCTAATAATATATATTGATCTCTGATTTTGCAATCAAATAAATATGAAGTAGGCATGTGTGCATCTGTATGATATAAATATATCTAATATATAAAAGTCAAAGTTTGGCTGTTTCTCTATGTCAGGCGAAGACCTCATATGATTGGTTGCCTAAGAAGATTCTGTGGAATCTTGGGGTTTGCAGGTTAGAGAGGGGCCTTTAGAATTCTCAGCCGGAGAGCTCTTGGACCTCAGTCAACTGTGATTGTCTTGAATAAGCAGGTTGCTATGGAGATGAGGCCTAGCAGCAAGGGGGAGGTCAGTGTATTCCATCAGGAACCCAACTTATGTATGTTAATAACTCTGAATACAGATTGGATTAGGGAATATGGGGAAAAGTTACAGGTTACAAGAGTTACAGTTTGGGGAATTAGAGACACAGGGTCTCAAATCTTTCTAATAAGTACTACCTATGAGAAAATAAAATCCTGGACAATGCTGGGTATATATGCTAGTAGCTACTAATTGTGCAATACTCCAATAGCATCCTTTTAAAATATCAGTGCATTTGAAGTATCACTGCAATACCATGGCCTTATTCACCAATCTTACACCTGTCAACATCAAGTTTATATCTTACATGCATATATTGAAAAGAGTTGCCAGTTATTGAAAAGGCTGTTCTCTTTCTTTCTCATAAGAATATGTGTCCTTTCCATTTCGACATTTTCACCATTCTTCCCTCCCTTCATTGAGCAAGCTTTCATAGCAGGTATTTTTCTATTTTTATGTTTGGTAGCTATCAATAATTTAACAGCTATAAAGAAATGTCAAGCTAGTTCTTGATATTTATCCAGCAACAATTCTGTGTTATGGGTGAATCAAGCAGAATCTTATAATGTAGCATTCTCAATCAAAACCTTTAATTTTCTTCTGAAAGATGATTACCTTAAACACATCCACTAAATATGAGCTAATTTATGTTTGTTGCTTTTCATCACCAATTTTGCTCTTACTCCTATGTATATATTTGAAATGGCTCTTTTAACTGTTTCAAAACTGGATTCTGGGATTGTTTTTAGACTGCTTTTGGGGGTTAGGGGTCTTTAAAGAGTATTTTAATGCGTTTTAAAATGTTTTTATCTTTGTACTGTTTTAATTGGTTTTTATTTGTTCATAGCCTTGGGAGCCTTTGTGGACTGGGAGATGATACAGAAATACTTTAAAGAAAGAAAAAAACAAACAAACAAACTAGGCAGGTGTGAGATAAATAATTTTATGTGGATTTTCTTTAACACTCAGAATATTTTGTGAACACAAGGTTTCTAGTAAAAATATATATAATAATTTCTGTTCGAGTAATGCATTTACAATCAGCTCTTTCTTATTAGTCCATAAATCTATTACTTTTGGAGCCATCCATGGCCCAAAGAATGCTGTAAATCTTAGATGCCAAAACCTTTCTTATTATGCAAGTTCATAATCAGTTTTACAGGCTTGTTCTTCTCAAAAGAGTCTCATATATTTTGCTTTTAAAGAAAATGTATTCATTATATAGCTAGTAACCTATATAAACTGATACCAATAGGATCAAATTATAGCTCTGTTCTGCTCAAAGAGAGCCACCGTTTGTTTTAGCATTAATAGCAACAGCAGTTACATTTCTATACTGCTTGTCAGTGCTAAGCACTCCCTAAGTGGTTTACAATGCTTTTAGATAATTGCCCCCAACAAGCTGGGTATTAATTTTACCAATCTATGAAGGATGGAAGGCTGAGTCAACCTAGAGCCCTGCAGGTTCAAACTCACAATGTTGTGGCTGCAGTACCAGCATTTAACCACTGCGCCACCAAGGCTCTCTATATGAGTTCATCCATTAAAAGACACAACAGTCAGTCTTGTTTCTCCCTGATTTTCAGGCTATATTAACAGTATTAACAGTAATGATTGTTTGACTGGAATAAGCCTAAGGGAACAAAGACCTATATGCCTGTATACCTTGGTTTTTAAAATGGTGCATGCTGCCTCGAATCTCATGCTGGGAGTAAGGCAGGATATAAAATAAATACAGACACACATACAAAGGAATAACGTAGTACATTGTAAAATATCCAAAACTCCCTCTTAATTTTTAACTCATCTTTATAATTTATAGGATAAAATCTGACATCATACTCATGGTTTTGCCTTCCTCTCTCCCCCTACATCTTCCATACAGACTCTCAATGTGTGGATTCTCCAGTACCACAGATCAGATATTGGGAAGGCATGCAAGGCTGGAGGGGGAATTATTCCCTCCCTCATTCTGCTGATGGCTGTCTTACATGAGAGGGGCATACTATTTAGATACTAGCTATGATTTTGTTTATTTCGGGTGACCAAAGTGTGGCCAACCAAAAGTACCGCCACTGGAAAAAAGTGGCCAACCATTGCTTCCATTTCTGCTTTTAAGCCACTTCGAGTTTTAAGAATGAAAGAGACCCAAGGATTCCTAAAGTATAATTTAAAATTCCCTAGGGTTTTTATACCCATCAACCTAATTAATCTTAGCAGCTGGCCTTTAATCTGGGCCTTCAGAGCTGATCTTCAAATATGAACAGGTTCATAGGTACAGAGGATATCCTTTAAATGAACTGGCACCCAGCCAGTTTGAATGCAGTGCAAGTTGAAGAAATGATTAGATTCTCTTCCTACCCCTACAAACAAACTATTACAATATGAGAGCCGGGTGAATTGGATACCTCTGTGAAAAAAAGATTTGTGATCACATTAGAGTTTCTGTAGTGAAGAAACCATTTCCCCTAGCACTGGAAAATCAGTTTGTATTGGGGATGGGATGTGTTTGGAAGCAAGGGGGAAAGTCTGCTGTCAAGTATGCCTGATTTCCCTTCTCTCAGTTGTAATCTTAACAGTGCTCTAATCTTAGCATTCTCTTCTGGCAGCCTAACAACATTGCCAGCTTCCTGCTGTCAGCATCTTTCCTGTGACGGTGTTATATATTAGTTGTTTACACCCAGTTAAAGGCAGAAAAAGGTAGCATAATTTTTAAAGAAGTGAAGTGAGGATTGGCCTAAGACCCTTTAACATAGATTGGTTTCCAATATCTCCAAAACGATGGTGCTCCCAGTAGTGAAATATCCCAACACTTAGAACTTTATATAATAATGCTGAATATTTTAGAGAACATGTTCAGTTGTCCAAATAACTTCCATTTTTCAGCAATCTTTATGGTACACCTGACACAGTGAGTGTGTAGAGACTCTGGCCCACAGAGGGCTCAAATCTACCCTGTCAAATATGAGTAGGCAACTGCTAAAGATTGGTTGGGGGAGTGCATTGACATCCTGTAGAAATGTTAGGATACTATACAGCCCATTACTCCCTCTAATTTTTGACTTTAAGAAAAGCACACACACAAAGAAAAGCCTACCAGCTCCCAGGGCAGGGGATTTTCCCTTGATTTTGAGGCCTCACTCCCTGTAAAAGGCCTCTGAGAGTCCTTTTATAAAACAGGGATTAAAGCAATGTTGTTGTTGTTTTAAAAAAAGATGTTACCCATAGATAGGTAGATAAATAGATAGTTGGTTGGTCTAATTTTGAGGGTCTCAAAAACAGTCTTAATGCTGTGTGCATTCTGTGGCCCATATTCTCCCCATCCCAGCTCTTGAATATCTTGAGATTTCCCTGATCATCTCCTCAATTTTTTTTTTCTCACACTACACAATTATAGTACTATATTTCATTTTATCAGCCATTGAAACATCCTATGGACTCCTGGGATCCCCATTTTCATGAGGTGTTTAGAATTCTCAGTGTCATGCCCTGCTTCCAGAAAATGGACACTGATGCAGAGTCTGAAACAGGGGGCATGCTCAGGACCTACTGTGCAGGAAGAGGTTACAGTGCCACAAACAGAACAGGGGGCAGTGCCAGCTGCAGCAGAGAGTCTTGCCCCTTCAGACACAGGGAATAACTTACCAGTACCACCTTTGCTGAGTACAAGCAACAAAGAGAAAGCCTATGTTGATCCCAGAGAATTTATAGTCAGCAACAATCACTCAGGCAACAGCTCCATTAGGCCGCTGACCTATATAGTTGCTACCCTTTCCCTCCAGGAGTTGTTAGAGCTTATTTGGCTTCTCTGTTTGCTGGATGCCTTGCTGAACTTTGTGCATGACTTTGGATTACTTTGACTGACTTTGGACTCACTTGCTTTCAAATTCTGTTGAACTTTATTTTTGACCTTCCACTTACTGAATAAAAGTAAATAACAAACCAGGAACTATTCAGTTGGTTTGGTTTGAATTATCAGCTGTGCTGCTGAGACTGAGATAGGACACTCAGCCAGAGAGTTCTAGTGACTTTGTTGTTGCTGTGCACTTTCAAGTCATTTTTGACTTATGGCCACCCTGAGTCACACCTATCACAGGTCTTTCTTGACAAGATTTGCTCAGAGAGTATTTGCCTTTGCCTTCCTCTGAGGCTGAGAGAGTATGGCTTGCCCAAGATCACCTAGTGGATTTCTGTGACTCTATGGGATTGGATCCCTGGTCTCCAGAGTCATAATGCAACACTTAAACCACTATACTATACTACCAAACTACAAACCCCAGGATTCCATGCATTGTAGCCATAGCAGTAAAAGTGGGATTATTGTTGCATGCCTTCAGGTCATCTCCAATCTATGCTAACCCTAAGGCAAACCTATCATGAGGTTTTCTTGTTCAGAAGACATTTGCCTTTGTCTTCCTCTTGGGCTGAGTGTGACTGGCCTAAGGTCACCCAGTGGGGTTCTGTGGCTGAGTGGGGATTTAAACCTTGGTCTCCTGGGGTCCTAGCCAAAGATTTAAATCACTATGCCATGGTAACTCTCAAAGTAGAATATAGTACTATTATTTTGTAGTGTTAAAGAGAAGCTACTAGTTTCTCCAGTCTTGTCTCCAATCAGAGATAATGGATGATTGGAGATAGTGGCAGTTGGTCTTTCATTCTGTCAGCCGGAGCTTTCAGGAGCAGCTGGGAGCATTTCTCTTCTGCCCCACAAATCGACACAGCCTTCTCTATCTGAAATCCAAAGATCACAAATTCTTCTCCCTCATTGAACCTTTGTTTCCTTCTACACAGCCTTTTTTGTTGGCCCTTGATTCTAGTTACTGTATTTGCAGAAATAACTGCTAAGATGCCAGTAGCCTGCAACTACTCATTTCTCTAGTGAACTTCCACATAGTGGGCCACCTGTCCTGCCTGCTCTTTAGGGCCATCCTACCTCTCAGTGATCACCCGAGTGCCTGCAACAGTCATTGACTCCCACTTCATATAGAGAACATATTCCCTTCTCTCTATTCCTTCCTCTTTCTCTATTCTCTTCCCTTTTTCCTTACAAGGCTTCTTTTTATGCTCCATCCTCTTCCATCCCCTCAGCAAGCATTCCCTTGTACTTGTTGCCACAGTTGCCCTTATTCTCAACATCTCATTTCTCTGACCACATGTCCCTTGGCAATAACAAGAACTGTTATTTTTATTCTGACATGCCTATATGAGAGCCAGCATAATGTAGTGGTTTGAGCATTGGACTATGATCGGGGAGACCAGCATTCAGTTCCCCGCTCTGCCATGGAAACCCACTGAGTGACCTTGGGTATGTCACACCCTCTCAGCCCCAGAAAACCCCAGTATAGGTTTGCTTTAGGGTCATCATCATTCAGAAATGACTTGTGGGCACACAACAACAACAAAAACAACGCCTAAATACCCTACAGACAGCGTATCCTGTCTGATCTTAGAAGCTAAGCAGGGTCATCTCTAGTTTGTACTGCCAATAAATACCAGGCTCTGTATTTCAGAGGAAGGAATTGGCAAAACCACCTCTGAATATTCCCTACCTAAGAAATCCCTATGAAATGCATGGGGATGACATAAGTCAACAAGAAGCTTGAAGGCACACACACACACATGCAGATATATATAGAAATATACTGATGAGCCTGTTCTGTTTTGGACTATAACCCAGACGACCGAGGGGCTTGAACATGGCTCTTCTGAGCTTTCATCCAAAGCAACACTACCTCATAGATCTCTTTTGGAGATAAATTAGGGAGGAACAGAGTCACATATGCTGCTTTGAGCGCATACGGATGCCTTCTAAAAGCAGTAAGAATGTGATGGAATGTGCTCTAAAAAGAGAAGGGGAGAAGAAATCAGAAGAACAGTATACATATTAATAAATAGTTTGTGGTTTCACATAATTTATTTGTCACTACTCCACACACACCCCACCATCATTGCATTTTCAGACACGATGTCAGATACCCTTTGAGACAGGTCATGTTTGATGGAGGGTGAAGTCATCAGAAATGGACATGGAGCATTGCTTTGCTTTATAGCACCAGATGTCTGTCATGAAAAAAATATGTGACAAGACCAAATATAGAGCAATTTCTATCATCTCTAATTATCCAGCTCTATCACTGTCTAGTTAAGACAGCTGGCTAAGACTCCCAATCAGATTCTGTAATTTTGCTGAACTCTGAGATGAAATTAGCATCTGCTGAGGAGCCAAAACATAATTAGACTTAAATGTGAACTTTGCTGATGGTTTCAACCTAGTTTGTGGTCAGGTGAATTATTTGTCACTGTCAGTCCAGGCTAGTGGTCATAGTGGCTCAGAGTTCTGGGACTTATAGTCCAGAAAGTAACTTTTCCAATATCTAAATAAGGAATGTAGGAAAGGGCAGTTTGTAGCTGTATCTTAGTCAATCCAAGCAGTTTGTCTAGAATTTGGTTAGACAACAAATGTTTCTTTTTCTTCATTTAATTACTTATTATTTTTATTATTACAAGTTTTGTTCATTCATTTATGAATATTTAGAAATGTGGAACTAGTTTGTTTTCATTATACCTATTTGTTTTCATTTTCCATTTATTTTGATGTGTGATCCACCTGGGTCTTTTGACATGTAATTTTCAGCCATTCTGGCACTTCAGTCACATTGCTTTCCTTGCCCCCACCCTGGTAACTTTTCAATGACCTGCACAGGTTGTTTCAGAAATCTAAAGCCAATTGTTAGTCTGTCTAGAATATACCCATGGAATTAATGTTATTTACATAAGTCTTGATTTACCAAATTCATATTAATTCAATGGGTATATTCTAGCTGGGATTAACCATTGGATTATTTGGGATTAACAAACAATCGGATTTAGGTAAGAGTGTTTTTCAACTATTTTTCTATCCCATTAGCAACATATGAAATGACGAATTATAAGTCGTTATTTTTTTAAAATCAGAAATTATTCATTTGAATCATTAAAGTCTTTTGGCACCTTAAAGACTCTGGCTGGAATTCTGTTGGGAGCTGGCAGAGTGCAAAGCTCTACCAGTGTACTCAGGGGTGATTTTGCAGAAAGAAAAGGGCAACTGCACAGATTGATTGATTGGGATTGAGGACAGGAACTGTGCCTTGCGTCACGAGGAAGATCTTGCATTCAGAATCAAATGTAGGCTTGACTCCTAGTGATCAAATCCATATCCTATCAGTCTTTAGGGAGGCTCAGAACAAGACATGGGTCCGTCTTCTTTTATCATCACAAAACCATCTCTAAGTTCAGCTAAGAGGTTTGGTGGCTCTGTCATCCAAGTCCACACAATATCTAGCACATATATATACCTGATACATATCTGGGGTCCTATTGAAGTGGATTTTCACTGTTTGGCAAGTGAGTCCTGGGTGGTACAGCAAGTAACAGCATCAGATCACTTTCAAATCTTGATTCAGCCGTGAAACTGAGTGATTGAATTTGGACCAGACTTGGGCCTAAATACCCTAAAAGCACCAATTGTCCAATTGTCAGTCCTAATTATATGCAATCATACCAAATTTCAATCATTTGAAACTTGGAAAGTCAGCATTTAGCCGAAATACTCTAAAGGCATCAAATTTCGTCTGATCTTGGAAGCAGGGTCAGCTCTAATTAGCACTTGGATGAGAGACCGCCAATAAATACCAGGTGTTGTAAGCTATCTTTCACAGGAAGGAACAGGTAAAACCATCTCCTGAGTATTCCTTGCCTAAGAAAACCCTAAGAAATTCATGCCAGAAGTTGAAAGGTGATTTGAAGGCCCATATACACACGTCAGCATTTATGAGGTTCCATTGATTTAATGGGTGTTCTCTAGCAGAGACAACTGAATTTCAGCCAAAGTCTCTTATCTTCCCCAAAGGATAAGACAAAGGTGTGAATAACTATGAATGTTTGCTTGAACTCATTAGGAGAAATGCAGGACTTTACAATCATTTGTGCAGGGCATTTGTCAATATAAATTGCTAAGTGTATAGGTGTGACTTGATGGTCATTTATGCTGGTCTAACTGCCATTAAGAAACTATGGGTGGATTGGTATACATCAGCTTTTTGCTTGAAGCCTTTTAGAAATATCTGTCTGTAATTCCCATCTGGCCCAGCCAGCTTGGGCAGAAATGATAGGAATCTAAACTATCCAGAGGGAACTAGACTGGGAATAGCTTGTTTGTATAAGTGGTCTTCCATTTTGTTTTGAATAGTGCTTTCTTAACTGTTGGGAAATCTAGAAAACTTATTTTAGATTGGGTTTTCTTTAGCAGTGAGAACGTGCTTGTTTATAAAGGTAGAAGTAAAGTCAGGAAATGTATTCAGAGACAGCTGTGTTGGCCATTCAGCAAAATGCAACAAAATCCACAAAAGAGCAATACTTTATTGGCCAACAGAAATGCACAACATTCATCTGGTAAGCATTCAAAACTCTGCTGGCTTCTTCATCGGACAAAAGATGTTAAAAAATCATACAGGAAAGGTGAAGATGGTGGAGTCACAGGCCTACATTTTGTACCAGGTGGCAATATCTGAAAGACCATTTGATAACAATCCTGGGTGTAGATTATGTATAGAATGGCTTTTTAAATTAGTTGATTGCTGCCTCCACCTCCAGAAACTATTAACATGGCTCCACCAAGTATAGTGCCCAGTTGCAGTAAAGTTTAATGTGATGGTAGCAGCCATGTAATTGGTTACCTTCCAAGAGCTAGATGCTCTTGTTTCACATTCTTTCAAGAGAAGTGCAAAACATAACTTAGGAGCCACCTTTTGTAGACTGTACATTTGAAGTGACTGTTCATTGAAGAATTGTAGGCAAAAATCAAGATTCTCAGTGCATCATGAAAAACAGAACACCTTCCACACTCAAGTTTAGATGAAAAATAAACTGAAAAATCCTCCTTGGACAGATGGCTAGCCAAATTGTGGTCCGTTGTTCAATGGACTGTAATTTTAAAAGAGAAACAAGGGCATCATCTATTATTTACTTGTCATTCTGAAATTCCAAGAGGTTTATTTCCAAGTAAATTACAAGTTTTGAAAAATATGTTTGTATCATTTTTTCCCTGTTTTCCTTGACACTTGTTTTCATCTGTTTGCAGTTCTTCAAACATTGATCTTACCATAGTACTGATAAATCATTGATGGCCATTGTATTGCACTGGATGCAAGATGTTATGCAAGAAAGAATGGCTGATGGTTCTCACCAGCAGCAGATAAAATGGTGGACTTTATGCCTGTATTGCACTCCTGCACACGTCAGTTGGATGTTCACTTAATTTAATCCTTCCCTATTCCAAAAAATTCTTTGCGTGTAGAAAGTTAGGGTTCCAGTCTGTTCTTCTCTGTGTCATGCCAGCTTTCTGTGTGCAGGGAATTTTCATATGAGGGAGCATCTCTCCATGTTAGTCTTCCAGTATCTAGTCTGAAAATTTCCTGTCCAGATTCAGATTTAGAATGTACTCTGCTTGGTTTGTTCATTCATAGAATTAATTTAATTTTATCCTAACCATCCGTGAATGAACTTGGAGCAGCATGCATGGTTTTCAAATCTCTCTCACTTGCTTGCTCTCTGCCCCCCTTCCCCCACACACACTTCACAGTAACCCAGCAGGTAGACAACACTGAGATAACAGTGATCTGCACAAGTTCAGAAGCTGCCTTTATCCAAAGTTTGTCTGTTGCTCCATCAAGAATAGCTGATTTGCAGAAGCTCTCCAGGGTTTCCAGGCAGGATACTTTTATAGCCTTACCTGGAGATCTCAGGTGTTCACACTAATCCCAGCTAATTTCAGAAGTAAACAGGGTAAGTAAGATCTGTTAGATACCTAGTTGCTCATTTATTTGCAATATTTATACCCCACTCTACCCAAAATTGCTTCCAGAGCTGTTTGGCAATTCCTTGTCAATACCTGGTATTTCCAGATAAGTCTAGGAAAAAATTCAAACTGAATCCCTTGAGAAAATGTTGATCCATGCATACTAGTTTGTAGGAACTTCATAGTTCAGACTCAAGAGGAAAGAGCCTTGCGACTTGGTATAGCACTCTGAGCTGACGTCTGAAATGTTTTCTCCCCAGAGATAACCATGGCCTGAATAGCATTGGTAGTGACAGGCAGGCAAAACCAGAGTTCAGAAACTCCTTTTTTGGATTATAACTAGCTGAAGAATTTAAGAAGCTGTGGTGCCCAAAAGTAATGTTTCTAATCTCTAGAACTCTCTTACTCTGAATACAAATATCTTTCCTTCTCTCTCTCTGCCCAGCTCTGTATGTCTTGTATCTCCACTCCTTTCCCCTTCTATCAAGCTTTTGTTTTGTATTGTAATGTTAAAAATTGTCCTCCTTCTAATTTCAGCTTCCATACTCTCCATGTAATTGGCACTGAATTGGTATAATCCCCCTTCCTCTCTCTATGAAAAACACAGGCCATTTCTGCACTAAACTGTTATAGCGCTATTATTCCACTTTCAACATCCTATGGAATTCTGGGGTTTGTAGTTTTGGGAGGGCCTCAACTCCTTTCTCATATATAAAAGCCCCTAAACTCCAAACCGCAGGATTCCATAGGATGTTGAAAGTGGAATAATAGAAGTATAACAGTCTAGTGTGGAAATGGCCAGAGACAGTCAAAGGAATCCATAGAAAAGTAGAAAATGGGTAGTATTATTAATAAAGGATGGTATTACAGTAACCTACTGTTGAATGGGTTCTGCATTTGTTCATTACTACTGTGTGCCTTCAAGTCATTGCTAGCTTATGGTGACACTAAGGCAAACCTATCATGAGGTTTCCTTAGGAAGATTTGTTCAGAGGGCTTTGCCATTGCCTTCCTCTGAGGCTGAGAGAGTATGACTTGTCCAAGGTCACCCAGTAGGTTTTCCAGTGGCCAAGTGGGGATTTGAACTTTGGCCTCCAGAGTCTTAGTCCAACACCATAACCCCTACACTACACTGGTTTGTATATAATCACTAAAGTTCTGTACCATTATCTCACTTTAGCATTTTCAGAGTTCCACTAACTCAGTTTTTGGTTTTCTGCATCTTTGAGGAGATCTTCTCCTTTGTGGTTATAGCACAGTAACAGCATTCTGTCATCACTGTGGGATGCCTTATCCCTTGCTGGGGCCCAGATGAAGGCAACATATCTTGTATACCTGAGGAATCTGGAATTCTCTGCTTTTAAAAAGAAAGGATTTTATTTTTTTAAGCAGAAAGTCTTACATTTAGTCTGCAGTGTAAAAGTAAACCCAATTGAACTCAATGAGATTTGCTTCTGACTAAATATGCAGAGGATTGCATTGTTAGAATGAGAGTTTATTTTGCATAAAAGTATGGGTGTGGGGAATTCACAAATCATTGAACAGCCATGATACTCCTTCTGTATTATATATGTAGAAGATTATATATGTATGTATGTATGTATGTATGTATGTATGTATGTATGTATATAGTTTACTAGCATATTTACCTGATGTTGCCTGGGATTTTATTTTCTCATAGATAACACTTGTTAGAAATACTTTAGGAATAACCTTACCTTCCTTTAGGAATTAGATGCAATTGAAATACACAGATTTGAGATCCTATGTCTGTAATTCCTCAAACTGCCTTGTCCAGTACCTGTAACTTTTCCCTGTATTCCTTGATCCAATCTGTATTCAGAGTTGTTAACATACAGAGTTTTGGTTTCTGAGGGAATACACTGTCCTCCTCCTTCCTGCTGCTAGGCCTCATCTCCATAGCAAATGGCCAGGCCTAAGAGCCCTCTGGCTGAGAATTCTAAAGGCCCCTCCCTAAACTGCCAACCCCAGGATTCCATAGAATCTTCACAGGCAGCCAATCATATGGGGTCTTCTTGCCTGACACAGCCAATCATATGAGGCCTTCACCTGCCTGACATAGACAAACTCACAAACTCACAAATTTTGACTTTTATATATTAGATATGTAGTTTATATATATAGTTTATTCTTGAGTATGTCTGTCATCGTCATCATCATTTATAGCATGTCTTTATCCCAAGACTGGAATTCAGGGAGGCTTAGACATTAAAAGAATTACAATGTAGTTAAAAATATACAAAAATATACATCAATATAGAATTAAACAATTAGCAATATTCAAACAATTGGACACTTTAAAATGATTAAAAAAGCAGTTAAAAGACCATAGCATTACAAAAGTAACTAGTTTGTAGAATAACTATATTTTATACCAATCAAAGTATGTGGGATGATATAGGTTAAATAGACATGTATGCGTGCATATGTTTATATGTACACATGTATGCTGCAACCAGACTGGGGGAAGTTTGTACCTTTTTGTCCATGAAGCATAATGGATAGGGCTTTGAGCATCTGGGCCAGACAGGAAAATAAACAACCTGTTCAGAAACTTTAAACGTAACTGAAAACACGTTTAGACCTTCCCTCGCCCCTGACTTTTCCACCAATTGTTCACGTGTTTAGCAGATACATTCAGTTGCGGAAACATGCCGTCAGCCAGCCTCACCACTTGAGCATCCTCCAAATTCTTTTAAAAGTATTTAATGCGTATATGATTTCCTGCTTGCAACAGCTGGTAGGTGAAAAGGAAATGACATTTCCTGGCTCTGAGGCTGGAAAGCAGAATAATAAACAGGTTGCAAGGGTGAATGTCTCAGTTGTCTTCCTTTCATGCATGCTAAGCCCACACAATTGTAAATATATACAGAGATGTTTCCACCAGCCATGTTCTCTCTTTGAGAGGATTGAATGTAAAGAGAAACACAAGTAAATAAGCTGCCTGTAGAAACCAACACACTCCTTAAATTTATGTACATTGGCTCAGATTTGGTTACTTTGAATCTACTCCTTTTGCTGCTGTCATTGGCTTGTGCTGTAGTTCTAAATTCTTTGCATACTTTTCCTGGCAACAATACTGATAGCATGTTACCATATTCCAAAAAGGGTTTATTTGAACCCGTTAGAAAATAGTGGCTAATGATAAATCATAAGATTAGGTGATCATTATGACCACCCCAAATTAATAAGGAATTAGGAAATTTCTCCTGGATTGATTTTAGTGATTTTGCTTATGAGCTCAATGTAATAAATGTTTACCGTAACTGGTAGCATCTACAGCCTTGTTTGGGCCTCGAAAACTCAAGGTTCTGACTTCCTTCACTGAATCAATGCACAATTGCATCCCAGCAACATCTGCAAAGCCACCATATCCCCACACCTCTTTTCCTATTGTTTCTTTTCCTCTTCTTCCTGCTGCTTTCCCCTTTACCAAGCATCCTTTTTTCCCCCCAAATTAGTCATGTCTTCTCATGTCTTGTGACAAATCTAACGTCCCATAGCCTCAGTATAGTAATTTTCTCTAGGACCCATTTCTTCATCTTTTTGGTGGTTTTCTTTATCTACAGAACTCTCATCCACCACCACATTTTAGATTTTTTTTCATTGTCAGTTTTTTTCTTCATTGTCCAGCTTTTATGTCCATACGTAGAAATTGGAAATGTTATGGCATGAATGATTCTGATTTTGGTATTCAATGATACGTCTTTACACCTGAGGCCCTTACATCATTCCTTCATAGCTGTCCTTCCCAGTTTTCTCTTCTTCTGTTTTCTTGAGTACACTATCCATATTGATGGATGACTGAGCCATAGTATGGAAAACCTTTTAACAGTTTCCATGATTTCATGCTCCACCCTAAAATTCTGTAAATCATCTATGGTCATTATTTTTGTTTTCTTATTATTTCCATTTGATACACTTTCTGAATGACATGTTCTGTATGTCAGTTAAATAGAGATAGTGATAAAATATAGTAGTTGAGCTAGAAGTCCCATTGTCCACCAGCCTTTGACTATGCTAGCTTGTGGGAGCCCAGGAACTATACTACCAAAAAAAATAAAAATAAAAAAAATGTGCAGCTTTCCCAAGCTTTACCGAAATGTGTTAGATCATTTTTAGGGTCCAATGGACTGCTCATCTTTCTCAAGCTTAGCTGGCAGAACAACAGAAAGAGCCTTCTCAGTGGCTGCTCCCAGCCTTTGAAACTCGCTTCTTCTATCCTTGCTGTCCTTCCGTAGGCAAATATGTGCCATCAGGCTTTTAGAACTGGGTTGGCTTTTAATAGTGTATTGTGCTGTTTTATAGTTTGTATATTCTTTTAGTGAATGTTTAATGTCTTTAAGTTCATAAACTGTTTAATTGTCTTTTAAATAATTGCTATATTTATATTGAAGTTTTCAGATAATTTTTTAATCTGTATTGTTTTCAAATATGTTATAAGCAGCCTTGAATTTTATTATTGGGAGAAACGTGGAATACCAAAGAATAAATATTAAAATAATAATTCATCTACCTTAGAGGAAAATTAATAAATTCTAATTTTAACCTATCTGTGAAAGTACTATGACGTACTGTACTGTCTCAGTGTCTTAAACTAAATTGCCAGTGGCCCTCATCCAACTCTTTTTTCTATGTGCAGCACATAGATATTACCCCAGATGGGGAATGTATATCTCTGTCCACTTCAATAGATAAATCCATCTGGGAATGAAGTGAGTCTCATGATGTTTGTGTGCATTGCCTGCACGAACAGATTTCTCTTGATTGATTCAGGAAAACAGGCCAGTTATCAAGCAATACCAAGAGTGTTTGTCTTTCTAAATATATGCCTTTACAGAAAGATTTTGAGGTTGGCATTTAAGTGTGTTTGCTAAGCGATTACAGCGAAAGTGCTATCTCCCGTCGCTCCACTGCTGAAATCTATAATCTGACAATATGTTGTTGCTGCTACATTCTGGAATGTTTAGGAGCCATAAAGATTGCATAGCTTTGCATCTTAGTTGGAAAATGTACATTTTTAGGTTTCAAAATGTAATTGATCCCCACTTCCGCTCCATCCACCCTGTACTTAGAGGAACAATCTCAAAACCACTTACATTCCATTGATTCCAATGGAATTGGTTTTGGCTGAGTGGTTTTGCTGAGGGCAGGGCATACACTACAAAGCAAGCCTTTTGCATCTGATCCTTGGACAAACATGATGATAGATGCAATGAAATATATTTTGTGCAAAGCACTGGATACTAGATGCCTCAATTTATTTATTTTTATATACCTTCCTTTCAATTTGCAACATAAACAAATTTCCATGCATTTTTTGGAAAAAGAGGAATTGATACTGCTAGTTTCACATCACTGTGTCATCAGGACAGAGGAAACGCTACACTGAAATACTTTCTAGAAGCAACATCTTTCTTCGAAAAGACAAGGTAACAAGGAATCTGAGTTCCCAAGGCAGTGTGGTACCCTGCTAGTAGTAGTTGCCATTTAATCTTTTTCGTATCAACTGGTGATATAATCCATGTAGTATGTACCTAAAATCTAATGTTCAGTTAAGTGAAGTTAGAATTTTCTCATAGCCAAGAAAAACAGTGATGGAAGATTGTATAAATATGAAGTACTGACTGAGAGATAGCTAAGTACCCAAGAGTATTTTGAACTTTTTCAAATCTCTTTTCTGAGCATATTAACTAGTGTTAAATGAACACACATGGTTCAGTTCAGAATTTTGACTGGCAAACAAGATGGTTTCTCCAAAAAAAAAATTACCTCTCTCTCTATCAATCTAATCTGTTGGTAATTCTGAACCTACTATAATGATCTCTGAACCTCAATAATCCTCCATGATACTGCCCCCCCCCGCTTCAGTTCTAAAATTCTGTGGTTCTTCTTGTAAATTTTGACAACTGCTCCATTTACTTTCAGCAAAACCTTATCAACTTTATTTAGCCTCTGTTCCTCAGCTTGAGAGGCTGTCAGTGATGGTTACTAGTCCTTATGGCTGTATTTGAATTTCAGTATCAGAAGCAGCCTGCCTCTATGTACCTAAGGAGCTCTGGTGGGAAGGTGCTGTTTCAGCTGTCTTGCTTGTGTTTTTCCAAGAGTCATCTGGATGGATAGTGGAGGAAACAGGATGCTAGACTACACAGGCCATTGGCCTGATCCAGCATGAATTCATGTTAGGACTACTTTTCTTTTGCTTGTAGGAATGGAATTTCTCTAATCGTTTGAAAGACAGTAGCTATTAGCAGGGCAATCCCTGCCATTAGGCAGAATGAGGTAGCTCTTTTAGTCAGCAAAAAACAGCTTCGGCCCATCCTAATTTCTCCTATGTCCCCTAACTGTTTCCTTCTGATGGAGAACAGAGCTGTCTTTGTTTCGTATGACCTGACCTGCCTCTTGAGCTAGTCTGTTACTCCGCCTGGTTCAATGGAAGACCTTGGTCCTTTGCCAGAGTCAAATGTGACTGCCAGTCAGGTTGGCATCTGAATGTGGCAGGGGGTGAGGAAGGCAGCATCTTTGTCCTTTGCTTCAGACAACACTGACCCTGGCCCTGGCCCTGAGGAATTCCCTTACACTGATATAAAACTAGCCTGAGTGAAAATGACCTCTGGCTCCAGATCTCACGTAGACTACCTGAGAATCTTTTTCTAACTTATTTCATTTCTTTTTTTAAAAAAATAGTTTTTATTAGCATGCATTTAATATATAAAATAACATATAGGGGATTAAAAAAACAAACAGTAAATAGACAAAGAAACTCTACTGTCTAATATAATACTAAATTAAACTAGATTGCAACTAAACTAAAAGTTAAAACTATAGTTTTAACTATGTTCTCTTTAAGTCCTTTTGAGGAGAAAAGCAGGGTATAAATAAATAAGAAGAAGAAGAAGAAGAAGTAGTAGTGGTAGTAGTGGTAGTAGTGGTAGTAATAGTAATAATGGTAGCAATAGGGGGCCAAAAATACATATAAATAACTTCTAACTGACCAGCTTTTGGTTCTAAGATAGTCTATGAAATATACTTCTAATTTGTCTGTCATTATCACGCTGCTGCCTAGTATTTAAAAACTATAAGTTTAACCTTCAAAACCAATAATTGACTTTCCCCCAACAGTCTATTAGCTATACAATCAACTTATCCCAATCATTTTTAAGTTTAACCAAAGATCCTTCCTTAATTAAAATAGTTAATTTATCCATTTCTGCCAAATCCAGCATCTTCAACAGCCAGTCTTCATGTGAAGGCATAGCCACAGTCTTCCATTTCTGTGCATAAAGCAATCTTGCCAGCGTGATCAGGTAGTGAAAGATTCTTCCCAACTTCTTATCAATCTGTTCATCAGTTAGACCCAATTAAAAAAAAAAAAACCTCAAGTTTGAATTGAATCTTTACCTTTAAGATGTCTTCCATCAGTCTATGTATCATAACTTATTTCTTGCTTGTTAGTTAATCCTTCCTTTCCTTCTATGAACTTGAGGTGATACACATCCTCACAACAATCCTGCAAGGTAAGCCAGGCTGGTACAGAGTAGAAATGGCCCAAGCTTATCCAGTGAATCACATGGCTTAGTAGAGACTTGAACTTGGATCTCCTAATCACAGTCTCAGGTTCAAAATCATGATATCACACTGGCTTCCTCCCTCCCTCCCCCTTTTTTTAACTCTTTACGTTTTCTCTCTCTCTCTTAAACTGCTGGTGCCAGGAATGGAGTCTCCTTATGTAGGCAGTGTGTGCACTCTCCCACTGACCTACCCAGCTTTGCCTGTTGTTAAGTCTTCCTATGATATTTGTCTTGTTAATGACAACTGTTAATGGCAACTCCACTGAACACATTCAGGGGAGGCAACCTCATTAACATGTGAATACTAACCACTTGGCTGAGACTGACATTTTAATCATCAGAGTAACTTTCTCTCCATCTCATCAAGTTGTATGTTTTACTTCATTAGGCAGAAAAGCCAGGGGACTGGTTGCCAACTATTAATTATAAAACCTATTTATAACAGGAGGCTGCCTACGTGACTTGCTCTTTGTTCTGCACACTGAGTGCGTACTATTATTGTGCTACAGAACAAGGAAATTGACTTTTTTTTCCTCTTAACAACAATTAACACATTAATAGCCATAGTGGGCCAGTGAGCTGCCTAGTTAAGAGAGAAAAAGATTTCCTCCAAGTAGGGAAAGGGACTGGGAATTTCTTTCTACCTGTGGGCCAGATTAAATTTCAGTAAGGGACAACATTCCAGTGATGGGTGCAACCAAGGTCAAAAGGGGAGACCAAAACTACCAGCATATACTAGTTTAAAGCTTTTCCTGCCAGGAACAAAGCTTTCAGAGAATAGTATCAGTCTTTTAGAATTAGGGGGACAGTACAAAGCTGAGAAACTGACAGACAAATCTATCATGAAAAAGGTGTTTAGACACTTGAAGAAGCCCAGAGGACCAGGTTTGGCCTTCAGAAAGGGCCAACCTTAGCCCCAGGGGCTGAGATTCCCATATCTAAGATAGGGAGAAGACTATGGAAGGAAAGCTCACTTTTCCTAGCCTGGCCTCCACTTTTGGTAATTGGAAATTACCAAAAATAGGAAAGCAGTGGGCTGGCTTGCATGATTGTTCTACAAACTGGTTTATGAAAGAAGGAATGAATATTGGTCCTTCTTTGTTTCTCTTTTCCCCTTCACACTGTTGGATGATGACTTTGGACTGAAGATCCTATATTAGTCCAGATTTCTCCACTGCTTCTGAACTGGGGAATTTTGATTTAATTTCCTGGGCCAATATCCAGTGGTGTTATTCTGCTAGGACAAATGGTATGTCACTTAAGGACACTTTGCTCCAAAATATGTACGGGGGAGGTGTCAAATGCAATTTTGAGTTACTCATCTGGAGTAACTAGTTGAAGAATAGCTTTCATAAATTCTTGCACAAGCTATACCAATTGCACAAGTCTTGCCATGAGTAGGAACTATAAGAACAAATGTGCTTCTGCTTGTGCAACTGGAAAAACAACAAAATTCCACTATCATACTAACGGTGGCTTGTCAAGAAGTGCCAAGGCATGGCCACACCTATGGTTTAGGGAGTTTGGAATGATCGTCCAAACAAAGTCAGTATTATGCCTTCAGTGGCTTCTAGGATATTACGAGAACTTTTCATATTTGTTTGTTTTTATTTTAAGCAGATTTTTTTTTTATCCTGCCTTTCCATCAGTTACATTCCCAAGGTGGCTGCTGATAAAATAACAAAGCAGCTTAAAGCAATCAAATAACTTGTTGCAAACCAATTACATTAAAATGTAGACAGAACAATAATCAAGCATGATCAATAAGCATCATCAAAGCAATATACATTTAGGATGGTGCATACAGAGCCTGATTGCTAATGGCCTGTCACTGAGATTAGCACAAGGATAAACATTTGATATATGCCTCTGACTTCTCATATGCATAAAAGCCTGAAATAAAACATCTGTATAAAAAGTCCTGAAAGAGGGGGAAATGGTGCCAAACTTTTATGTATATATGTCTGTGCTTTCTCCAGCTTCAAACCACAGGTTTGATTAATGGAACTGCCTAAAGTTTATTCCACAATGGGGGCATTTATTTTGTGCTATCAACAAAACAAATTGTTTTTGTTTGGAACCTAAATGCTCCCGCATCTCACCTGTTCTCATATGGCCAAAAAGAAGATAATTGGTGGTGCATAACACAGAGCCGGCATTGTATAGTGACTTGAGTGTTAGCCTAGGACTCCAGAAGATCAGGGTTCAAATTCCCACTCAGTCATCGAAACCCAAGGAAGAGAGGGAAATGGTGTTCACCAGTGAGAGGAAGGGAAGGAGTCAGAGGTGCATCAATGAGTTTGCCCGACTCTGCCCCTAGCAGCTGTCCCATGGCCCCAAAATGCCAAACAGGGGCTGCAGCTTTGCTTGTCTTTCCTTCTATGTTCACCTGGATTTTTAGCTCAGCTGTGGAGTATGCCTCCCTAGGCATATTTGTGCTCAGATTGATTTTCAATATTTTGCTCATCCTATAGTGTTGAAACTATATGATTAGCAATCAGGTAGTGTTATAGCATTAAGCCTGTTACGATGCTCATGCAATATAGTTACATCATATAACTGTATTCATATAGCAATACCACTATGTGAACCATATAGATCAGTGGTTCTCAACCTTCCTAATGCCGTGACCCTTTGATACAGTTCCTCATGTTGTGGTGACCCCCCAACCATAAAATTATTTATTTATTATTTACAATGCCTCCCCCACCCGGCAAAGGCTGCCTCGCCGGCCAGGAATGGGGGGAGGGCAGGCAGGGAGGGAAAGAGGAGCCACGCGTCTCCCTGGGAAAAAACTCCGAGAACCCCCCCCCGGGCTCTGCTTCTGCTTCGCTCTCGTTTCTGCTGGGGGGGCAGTGTAGAAAAAGTTTCCAGAGTGTCGACCCTGGCCGGGGGGAGGAATCCTAGTGCCTTTGTCTTTTGCGCCGGGCGCAGTTCCCCCCCGGAAAAGCCCCGCCTTGCGGCCCCCCGGCCCTTCCGCAGCACCCCCTCTGTGGCGAGTGGGGCAGAGGCAGTGGCGAGGAGGGGCCTGCCCCCCATGCTGCCGCCGCCCCCCAAACTGGCCCATCAGATGGGAGGTTCTCCCGGTAGCGGAGAAGGGGAGCGATTTCAGTCCCTTCTGAACAGGGGGCAGGAGGACATGAGTGCATGGCTCGTGCTTGCGCACCACCACCGAGGAGGGAATGGAGCCTAAGACCATTGGAAATAGGTATTTTCCGATGGTCTTAGGCGACCCCTGTGAAAGGGTCGTTTGACCCCCCCAAAGGAGTCGCGACCCCCAGGTTGAGAACCGCTGATATAGATGTTATGGCTATATATAGCAAACAAGTGGAATGGACAGAGAATGTAATGGAAAAAGCTACAATAATTCAAAGCATACAAATCATTCCTGTACATATGGATAAACCTTCAGTTAGTTAAAATATCCACTGAAAGAACCAGCACTGGCAAAACACAATGGAACCAAATAAAAATAACAAGCATAGTTTTTACATAGCATTTTAATGCTATAAACCGTCCGTACTGACTAATTAGTGTGTGCAGATATCCAAGGCAGCAAGAATATGCAGTCCATTCGTGGAAATAGCAAAAAACAACTCTTCCTGCGTGAAAATTACATAGAAGCAAAAACAACAGGGAGAGTTCTCCCTGGATAATATAGAACTGTTTCGTCTTTTTGAGCAACCTCCTCAGCTTCTGATTAATCTTTATTAAGCCTTGTTAACAAACTGTTTCATTCTTGGCCCCAAATGTAACAAACGTGTTCCTCTTCCCTCAGTGGTGTCTGTTGTAAAGTTAGTCTTACAGTGTTAGCAGTCAATACTTGTACAAATAATTAATTCTTTTTTCAATGTTTCAGAGAAGTGATTCTTTCCTAAAGAAGAAAAATCATAAAGAACGAATGAAACCTCAGTAAAGGAGTTCTCCATTGACAAGGGAGCCCCACCTTATTGCTTTATAATGGGTACCACAAGTGAAGAGACGGTCCCTGTGGAACAGAACTTGAACCCTCTGTGCTTTGAATGCGGGCAACAGCACTGGACAAGGGAGAACCACTTGTACAATTATCAAAACGATGTGGACGATGACTTGGTCTGCCATATTTGCCTTCAACCCTTGCTACAGCCATTAGACACCCCTTGTGGTCACACATTCTGCTACAAGTGCCTACGGAACTTTCTGCAGGAGAAGGATTTCTGCCCTTTAGATCGCAAAAGGCTCCACTTTAAGTTGTGCAAAAAATCTAGCATCCTCGTTCATAAACTGCTCGACAAGCTCTTTGTGTCATGTCCCTTTGCTTCAGTATGTGATGAGGTAATGCAACGCTGCGACCTAGAAGCCCACCTGAAAAACAGGTAAGCCAGGGAGGTAAGAAGCCTGATACAGCTTCTTGGAGTAACTGTCATTTCATCTACTTCTCTCTTTGAAGGAAAAAGAGGCACTTCTAAGCCTTTCCTTCCTTTCCTCTAAATAAAACAATATTTCTGAAGGATCAAAAAATGCATTAGGGATGCTTAAAGAGTTTGATCTTTGCCTATTTTGATACAAGTGGACCTCATCCACACCTTCTGTACTAATGTTCAGGGTAGAATGCAGTAGTCAGTTGGATTCTTGCATTTTGCCAAATGTTGTAACGCAGTTCTCTGCTCAAAATAAATTAAATTTCAAAATCTTCTTGGTAATGACTTACTGTTGTATAATGAGAAGCTATACTCATGTAAGTACTTTTACATAAGTAAGTACTGTGGGAGTTCCTAGGGACTTTTAACATAACACAGTTATTGCACTGGAATTCCACTTTGATTACTGTGGTTCCATCCTATCCATGGGATTTGCAATTTAGAATTTAGAATTCTCAGCCAGAGATTTCAAGTGCCCCACCAAGCTACAAAGCCCCAGGATTCCACAGAACACAACCATTGCTGAAAAATATTGGTTGGTCAAAGTTACCATAGTCAGTTACTGTATGTGGCTGGGATAATGTCCCTTCTCCCTGTCCAAGCCCTACACCCATTCGCTGTTTTTGTGAACCTTACAGAACTAAACAGATCCACTTGGCCTTGACATTGTAGACTTTCAAACTCAGACCTGGTTGTTTCCATTGACAAAATAATTGGCTTCATTTGAGCATAAAAGCTGAACAGAATGTCAATGTAACCCTGAAGCAATTGTGGAGTGTGTGGCAAATCTGCAAACCAGTTTGACAAGGAGATTAGAAGAATGAGGCACAAATGTAATTATTTCCTGGTCACTAATCCCACCTCCAATATTACCCTTTTGCCTCATTAGCATCCCCTTGGTTTATCAGATTTTCAGGTTCAGCAGATTCCCTTGAGAGCTTCAAACCCCAGGAGACGCTTATAATTGATCTGTAATAAAATGTCACTAGTTTGGAGTGGACTTCAAATTCCATAGCATATGATATTTTAGAAACCTTACCATTCAATAGCTTTCTAGACTGAGCTTTGCGAAAAGTCATTTACTGAACTAGGTATTGCCATTATTTATCTGAAGGTGACTACTTTTTATCTGCTGATTCTTCAGAAAAACAATTTTAAGAATCAAGAAGGACAGACGGCGGTCCAGTATACAATAAAAATGTTGTCCAAATGTTGAGATTTTACAGAATAATTTGCATGTTCTATGGGGGACTGTCTATAGTTGGCCAGCTGCATTCAATCATTTCAGGCCCCTCATATTTTGAATTGTAGCCCTACTGGTGGTTAAATATTCTTGATGGATGGAAAGTATTTGGATGCATGTAATCAGTTCTGTTTGAAGATTCCAGCATTCAATGAGTTGGATGCAAATCACATTTAGTGAACATATGTCCCACTGGTTTCATTAACACCAAAGCCCAAGCAACTGCATACAACTTATTACCTTCCATCCTATGTTCAATTCCTTCCCTTCCATATTTCACTTAGTACCAAAATTTCTTAAGATTCTCATTTAAGGATTCTTCTAAGACATAGATGTGGGATGCACAACCCTCTAGGTGTTTTGGACTACAGTTTCTGTTATTCCTTACCACTGGTTATGCTAGCTAGACACTGATGGGAGGCTAACAACATATGGAGGGCCCTGTGTTTCCTGCTCCTGTTGTAAACAATATTCTTACCAGTAGCACCCACCATGGACACTTCACAGTCTGCCATTTATCTGTTTTTGATGTTTTGTTCTCTTTCTATTGCAATATTATAGGGCAGAAACAGACAGGGCAAATGTTGCTGGAGATTCAGGTATTTGTAGCTAGAGTTCTGGTTTTGTTTGTTTTTTTAAAGCATTCAGGTGACATATTTGTTATCCCAGATTGTTTTGTTTTGTTTTTCACTCATGCTGAGTAAGGATTCTGTAAGGAGTAAGATTCTGGAGACAGCTGCTGCTTACCTTACCTGTTATAGGCAGGCACACATAGCTACAGTCATATCAGATAGAGCAGAGGCATACTTTTTCCCAGCTCAGGCTTTACTACATTTTTTACAAGAGATAAACTACAACAACCCATCACTCAAAGTCTGTGTTTCTTCAGCCCTCTTTCATGATCCTCCCAAAGCCAATACTACCAAAAAAAATACCAACTAGATGCAGGACAACAGAGAAAATAGAAGTGAGGCAAGCGTTCATAGGACTTTGTAAAAAGAAGCTTCTTTCTCAGAGGATTTGTTAACTGAGGTACACCTGGGCTTGTCATACCCAGCTCCTCCACTGGACCTTCTTTCTCAAGTATTATTGGCTATGCTGGCAAGAGCTGTTCAAAGTTGTAGGCCAAAAAAATTTGGCGAGTCTCCCCACACCTGTTTATCCTAGTCTTGAAAGAAAGACTAGTAAATACCGTATTTGCCGGCATATAAGACGTACCAGTGTTTAAGACACACCCTATTTATACACCAGCAAATACTAGTTGCCAGTGTATAAGACACACCCCATTTTCAAACAATATTTTTCAGGAAAAAAATGAGTCTTAAACACCAGCAAATACTGTACAGTATTTGCCCATCCCCAGGGATGTAAATCCTGTTTGGTTTCATCCATGGCTGATAAAAGAGACAGTGAAGAAAAAAAGAAAAACAAGTTCTTCTGCTGTGAAATGGCCAGGGATGGGCATTGGTTTGGTTTGGTTTAGTTTAGTTGGTCCTGACCAGATTTTACACTTGTTTGAGAGCAGTTTTTGTAGGTTTCTATGAAATGCCCCAAACTGAAAAGCAATTCTAAATGTTGCCTTGTTTGTATAGACTGTGAAAAAAATAATAACATGGGATGGATTCATTGCATTTTTGTGAACAATCACTCTGTCCTTTCGGGCTTGCTGCACTTGTATGTGTACTTAGCTTCATGAAGGGAAAAAGACATTGGTTTTGCACAGAGACTTTTTACTCAAAATTGTGGGGGAAAGCAATGAAAAAACCCTACAAGTGTTTTGATCTCACAGTGGAAGCAAGTTCTTGTAAGAGAAATGCTCAGTCCTCAGCAAACTGTCTTGCTAAATTTTGGGCATGTCTTGACCAAAATTTTGGCAATAGTGATATTTTTTCACATCCTCATGCATCACCCAAGATAAAACTGTTACCGTAGTATTTGATAAAGAGCTCAGTTTGGATTGTACTTCATTGGCTGATTCTCAGTGAAACTGTTGATATTTTAACAAGATGTTAACAGCCTTCCCCACTGTATTGTCTGCCAGATGTGTTGGCCTACAACTCCCATCAAGCCAGGCCAGCCTGGTAAGTGGACAGGGATGATGGGCATTGTGGTCTGAAACCTCTTGAGGGCACTCTGTTGGGAAAAGAACTACACTCAGTTATGCAACTAATGCATACGGAAGTTTGAATTCTGTTCAGACACTTTGTGAGTTCCCTGTTTTTGTGAAGACATAGTTTCTGTTTCATCCCAGGTGTCCTGGAGCTTCTCATCGACGAGCTGCCTTGGAGAGAAGGAAAAACAGCAAACTGCAGGCAGACAATGAGAGTGAAAATGAGAGCAGTGTGATCGATCGCCCCGGTTCCCAGTCTCCGGATGCAGAGCACGCTGGGACAGGAACAGCACCAGCGGAGCAGAACGTTACATCAGCAACGGTTCCAGTGTGGACAGATGAGTCTGGCCTTGATAACCCTGCCTTTGAGGAGAGCACAGGAGCTGACAGTACGTTATGTTTCTCTCTTGACATCTTGTTTGTCTGTCTCTGTGAAATCTTTAAAAAACAAACAAACTAGACATTCTCCAAGATAGGTTTTATTCTTGCTTGCAAACAAGTAAATGCTTTTTCTACCCACCTGTTTCATTTTTAAAGTTTTATCTCATTAGCTCATAATAAATTCACTTATCTCATTACCTCAACACAACCTTGTGAAGCAGTTAGGGCCACCACTCAGAGCTTGGAAACAGCTGATTAAAAAAAAAAACTAGTTATATAAAATTCTTCCCCCAATAACAAAGATCTAACCCCATTACATTGCTATGATAATTTAGTGATGAATAGTTTCACTCTTTCTGTAGTCTAATTGTAACTTTTGATACTTAGGTAGTTATGCTGTGGCTTCACTGACTAATGGAAGAGAAATATCACTTCCTTCAAGTGCTTTTTTATCTGCTGATGCCTTATACTCTGTTGTGAATATTGAAGTCACAACAAGGTGGATAGGAGGAAGATGTTTCGGACCACAGGCAGTAGTTACTTTTCAGAAATAAGAAAGTAAAGGTTTTTTACAAAAGCATTATAACTAAAGCAGTAATTATCTTTGCAGGCTTTGCAACTGTAAATATAAATAATTACTTTTAAAAGATATCTTTCCAAGCTTTGATGCCCCCCATAGACTGCTAGGCATATGTATTTTAGAAAAATTAACAGGCTCTTTTTTAAAAAAAAATCTGCCTGATTATTTAACACACAGTTGTAAGTAGTTCAAATAACCATTTTAATTAATTTAATTTAATAGTCTATTTAATCAGCTCACTAAGCTTGATGTTGATCACTGAGCTCAGTAATGATCAGGAAGGAAAATAGCATCAGGAGAAGAGCTTGGAAAAGGTCACATTTTGGAGCTTCAGTTCCCAGTATCCCCCATAAAAAGAGTGGCCAGAAGTCAGGGAAAAAGCAGCCTTCCAACAAGGCCCAACAGCCCCTAGTTAGCCTCTATTGAGGATTGATCTAACTGTAGTCTAAAACATCTGGGGGACTTGTGTTCTGTACCCCAGTGGCCAGTGCTAATTCTGGCTGGGGGATTCTGAGAGCTATAGTCAAAAAGAGAACTTTTTCTAAGCTCTGGCCAGCATTTGCAGGAGCATCCTCTGGGATTTATGATTTATGAATCTCTCATCGACTAAAAATAAAAGCATTGTCATTCCAGTGACATAATGCTAAATTTCAAATGTCTGCCTGGTATGGAGTCATAAAGAATCTGCAGGGCTTCAGTTTTTTAACTGCTTGAGGACCATGCAAGAAGGTGCATTCTCAGATTATTTTTGTGTAGGTTTTTTTTCCCTGTTATCCATGAAGCCTGTTCCTGAAGCATGAGCTTGTTCCTCTCTATATCATGGTTACCAAGAGGTACCAAGTTGGAGAGATGCCTTCTGGCATACAGCCATCTCATTATCCTAGGCTTGCTTACATAATCCAAGGACACCGCAGCACTTGTTTTGCTTTTGTTTCCTTGATGTAGCAGGTTGTTTTTGTAGCCTTCAGCATTCCCCAAGTTTTAAAAAACAATTTTAAAAAGTTTTCAAGAAAATATTTTTTGGGCTCTGAATGCTCTCTAGGGAGCATGGGGGCATTATTTGTTATACACACCACTGGTCATTTTAGGTCCAGCAGAGGCCTTTTTAGAGAGGAGGAAATTGAACCAGTCACTCTCTCTCAGTCTGATCTACCTCAAAGGGTTGTTGCAAGGATAAAATGAGAGAGGGAGAGTCAGCATGGTAGAGTGGTTTGAGCATTAGATTACAACTCTGGAGATCAGAGTTTGACCAGGTTCACTTTGGGGTCACCATAAGTTAGAAAGAACTTGAAGACATACAACAACATGGAATGCAAGACATCTCATACATGAGACAATGGCACTTGCTGCTTTTGTTGAGCCAGCTCAGAACGTGGGAAAGTTACCTTTTTGGACTACAACCCCTAGGGACACCCGGCCACTTCACAAGCACACACCTTTATGCTCATGTGACAACTGCAATATTAAATGTTTACCCAGAATTAAATTTTATATTGTGCAGTGACCTTTTCTTCCCAAGTAAATGCAGCTAGGATTGAGCAGCCTAGAGTATGATTTTGTCCAGAGTTAAGCAAAAAACAAGTATGGCAATGCATGTTTTATGAGGAGTGTTCTTATTAATAAAGCTTCGTCCATGAGTATGATGCTTGGCAGCAGGAATGAGCAACTTGCAACCCTCTAGATATCAGTGGACTCTGAATCTCATCGTTCCTTATCATTGGCTGTTCAGGCTAAGACTGATGGGAGTTACAATCCAATGCCATGTGGAGACCCACAGAGAAGGTTGCTCCAAAGGGAAAAAACAACAGTCAGTTGTTTATGAACTTTCCTAGGCTTAGTCGCAGTAGGCATGGCTTCATGGAAAAAAATGGTTTTGAGCAGAACTTGGAAAAGTTCACTCCTTATTAGTGTAACTGTAACTTTTCAGATATATCTATAGCTATGGGTGTGTACCTTCACTAAATAATGGAACAGGAATATTGTGTGGTTCAATTTAGGTGTACATATTGTGTGTGCTTTTTGTTCCAAATCGGGCAGCAACCCATCATCCGCCAAGTTTGCCAGAAGGCGAGATCACAACCATTGAAATCCACCGGTCCAATCCTTATATCGAGCTGGGAATTAGCATCGTGGGTGGCAATGAAACACCTTTGATCAACATTGTTATTCAGGAAGTTTATCGAGATGGGATTATTGCCAGAGATGGACGGCTCCTTGCCGGAGATCAAATACTGCAAGTACGTATGTAATTATATATTCATCTTGGCTTGTGTTTGTCTGGACTGTGCAGTGCCATATCAAATGGGGGCAGGAGATATAGCCAGGAAGGAGTCATCATTTCCTGGCAGCCACTTGGATTTCTCTGTTTCTAGGCAAATATTAGCACAGCAGCCTCAGGTTGGAAAGAAAAGCTGTTATTATTCAGACCAAGAAGGATTTGCTATTTCAATGCTGATATCAGTGATTAACCTGGCTCTTGGGATTTTGCATCCCATCACTGTTTTGGGTCCAGTGCATTGTTTCTAAATGGGGGAAGTCAGGCTAAATGTCTGTCTTCCTCTTCTGAATGATATGAAATTCTTGCCGGAAGGTTCCTTGTAGCTCACAATATCCTGTGGGATTGTTTTGCAATAGGATATTAGCATAATTTACCATGCACAATGGTGAGTATTGCTTTTGATAATTTCTGTAGCTTCTGTTGGCACCAGTACATACATACACTGAATGTACATTTCTTACCTCCCTTTATTTCAGAGGTGGACACAATGCAGCCCTTGGACCCCATGTGGCTCTCAGGGCTCTTCCTGTGGCCCTGGAAGCCACAGGACTTTTTTTTTTTCCCCCTTCCGGCTGAGGCAAAAAAATGAACTGCCTCTTCTGGAAGCCTCCAAGAACATCAATTCATTTTTGAAAAGGTTTCAGGGCTTCCCTGCACTGTTTAACACACAAAATGTCCTTCTCCAAGAAGTGGACCTCTAGCCCCTTCCAGGTTTCTGTTTTGTTTTGTGTTTTTGCTTATGGCTCTTTGGTAGACTCTGTAGTTCCCAGAGAGTTTGGGGGTGGGGGTGGGGAATAGGCTGCTAGACTGCCTGCCATAGCCCAGGACTGCTTTATCTCAACAACTCCCCCAAGAAGGTTAAGCTAACTTTTATTGTTTACTTTTTCTGAGCACTTGAACCCTTTCAAGTAAGAACGGACTGTGTCTTCCTGTGTGCAGCATGGATAAAGTTTAGAAAAGTTCCTTTTTTGGACTATAACTCCTAGAATTCTTCAGCCAAATTCTGGGCAGCAGCAGGATGGGAGAACTTGGGAAGGCTACAGGGGAAGTTGGGATGTCATGGGAAAACAATCAAAGGAGCACGAATTGGCCTGTATGATTAACTCACGAGCCAGATTAGAGCAAACTCACGTAGCCTGCTGTAATGGTGCAAATCAGATCTGTGTGGATCCCAGTCCTCTAGTTTCCCTCCATCTCTGCTGCCTCTTCTTTTTTAACTTTTTGCCAGTAAGCTTTGCTTTAATAGAGGAAGGCAGAGGACAGCAGAGACAAAAGATATCTTCTGTGCTGAGGCTTTGTTGAAAATGTTTGCCAAAAATGGTCAGTGTTTTTAGCTCTGTTCTGGTAAGAATACACTTAAGAGAGCTTGGGCAAGTTCTTTCTTGGGGGAGACTCCACCTCCCAGAATCCCCCAGCAGCATGACTAAGTAGAGTTGTAGTTTAAACAGTTAACATCTCTAAACTGACAATGAGGAGGAAGTACGGTATGTCTTTTCTGTGTTACAAGTAAACCAGTTCTCCAAATTTGGATTTTTTATCTTTGTATCCAAAATGATATCACCCATGCTGAATAGGGGAAGGGTTAGATTTGTTGGAGCCAGTGTGGTTACAGAAATAAAGAACATATCTAGGAGAAATCCCCCAAACCTCAAGAGCTTAGTGAGGGCTTAGCATGCTCAGTGGCAATGGACTGCTGCTGCAGGTGGGCAGGGCGATGGAATGGGGGAAACAGGGGAGAGCTAATGAAGTATTCTAGAAAAGGGTGTGGCTGGCTGTATTTCCCTGCACTGCAAAATTTTGTTGCAGGTTTCACTTGTCTTTCTCTGTTCCTTTCCCCTCCGCCAGGTCAATAACTTTGATATCAGCAATGTGTCCCACAACCATGCCAGAGCCATCCTTTCCCAGCCTTGTACAGCGCTACACCTCACTGTACTCCGAGAGAGACGTTTTGGGAGCCGAACTCACAACCACAGTGACAGCCCTCCCCAGCGAGAGGAAAGCTTCCACGTGACCTTGCACAAACGGGATTCCAGTGAGCAACTTGGCATTAAATTGGTGCGCAGAACAGACGAGCCAGGAGTATTTATCCTTGACCTTTTAGAAGGGGGATTGGCTGCTCAGGATGGCAGATTGTGTAGCAATGACAAAGTGTTAGCCATCAATGGGCACGACTTGAAACACGGGACACCTGAATTGGCTGCTCAGATTATTCAGGTAAGGATCAAGCTGAATCCTGTTGAGCAGGAATGAAGTCACAATCATTTATTACAAAATGGTTCTTCTGGTGCTGGGGGACCACATTGTTGCCTTAAATCTACCACATACAGCACATGCCCATCTTCCCCCCGCCCCAAAGTGTCCTACAGATTCCCCAGCACATTGAAAAAAGCAGCCAAAAAAGTACAGATCACCTTTAAGTACAAATTGTCTTCCTTTGAAACGAATGTGCAAGCCTTCCAGAAGCACTATAGGTATATCTCAGTTAACAAAGTAGATGTGTTAGTTCTTTAACTAACAACTTACTGCCAGAGGCAGAAGAAACATGGAAAGAGTAGGGATAGGTGCCTTCATCACAGAAATGAAGAGCAGTTCAACATGCTTTAGCAGACTTTTTGTTCAAAACAAGTAATATTCACATGTAAAATGAAACAACCAGGTCTGACAAACCCTGTCTAAGTAGACAACATTTTAAACTGTCTAGAGACTGTATCCAGATTTGACTTTTCTTTCACCACCTTTCATTTTTCTTACACTTTCCATTTTGGTGGCTAAACTTAAACTATGCTTTTCTTTCTTTCTTTTTTCTTTTTTAACTTGCTAGGGTAGCTAATGAAGGGGGCTTATCTTCTCACTCCCTTCCTCTCTATTTTTCTGTTCACAGATCCTCAGTAAGGGATTCTGGAGGCAGCTTCTCTAAAGTCTTGTTCCTCCCCCAACACACGCAAAATGTTTTTGCCTCAAATTGCCCCAAATGTTTTCTAACATGGGAAGGCATTTTTCCATGTTTTTGGTCCCTTTGGCTAATTTAAACCTTTGTTTTTTGTTTAAAAAGAAAGTAAACAGGAAATTACTTCTGCTCACTTCCTTTTGTTTAAAAAAGGACTGTTCTATGCCTAAGGGGAGCCTAAAAACATGTTGACAATCCCCTCATGCTTCCTAGAGAGAGTATGAAGGGTGCGGGGGGGGGAGGTTTGTGTGTGTATGGTGCTATGGGAGATGTGGACCTCCAACATCTGAGGGGGGGTTAAATTGGCCCCCTAAGCGTTCCACAGTTGCACATTCCTGAGCTAGAGAGAGGATGAGGAGGAAAAGAGAGGGGACTGAGTAGATGTAAAAAAACACTTTGTAAAACAGAACTGCTTTGTCAGGCTTTGATAACTGCAGTATGCCTGTTATCTGCTTATTATTAAGGCAGGAAAGGGAAATCTATTCTTAAAAGTAAACAATGCTCTTTTTTTAGTGGCAGTTTCAGTGACAGCAAAGGCCAGGGAAACTTGCAGGGCTTGGAAAGCTGCAAAGATGGATGGGAAGCCACACACAGTCAGTGAACCTTATCTTGCCCACCCATTCTATTAGATATCAAGTCTCAACTGAAAGGGAGTATCAGTAGAGAAACAGCACATATGACTACTAGGACAGATCTTCAAGAAGCTGGACCAGTTGGTTAACATTCTGTCCTCAGACCTTTATTTGTCAATCACCCCCCTTCAAAAAAATAAAAGCAGAACAAAAAAAACCCCATGTGAATATGGTGCTGGCTGCAAGCTGCAATCACACAGCATGCAAGACACTCCCAAAATCTCAGTGCCTCTTTCGTTACAGTTTCACACATATATATTATCTCAAATCCCATAGGAAAGCAGTCTGTAACAGGACATCTTGTGGTGAGCAAGATAAACAGCACTTTTTTCCTTTGCTTTAAGGAGAATTACTACAGCATCCTGGGATATAGTTGTGCAGTCTTTTAATTATGATAAATCACCATGATTAAAAGACTTAACTTGTGTAACATTCTTTATACATGAGGCCTTTTTTTCTGTTGTTAGATTAACCCTCATATCTTATCAATCTCTCAGTTTATTTTCCTTGTCCCTTCCCCAGTAAGAAGGATGCTTCAGCAGAAATTCTGAGTTGTTTTCTGTGTGGTTTTTTTTTTTTATCACTTAGTATCTGAGTGTCAATTGGCAGAGCAGGAGCTACACACAAACTACTGTTCTATCTATGTCTGTTTTCTAACTGCGATAGTTGAGGTAAATAGTTTTTCAGCATAAATTGCACTGGGTTCTAGCACAGTGCAGTAACTTAAGGTGCCTGGGACAGAAAAACACTGAGTCAACAGTGTGATGTGGCAGCTAAAAAAATCCAATGTGATTCTAGGCTGTATCAATAGGAGTATAGTGTCTAAGTCAAGGGAGGTAATAGTACCTCTCTATCATGGGATCATGGGATCATAGAAGTGGAAGAGACCACAATGGTAATCAAGTCCAACCTCCTGCCATACACCAATACACAATCAAAGCACTCCGAACAGGTGCCCATTCAACCTCTGTTTAAAAACTTCCAAAAAAAGGAGACTTCACCATACTCTAAGACAACGTATTCCACTGTCAAATTGCTCTTACTGTCAAGAAGTTCTTCCTAATGTTTAGATGGAATCTCTTTTCCTGTAATTTGAATCCATTGCTCTGTATCCTAGTCTCTGGAGCAGCAGAAAACAAGCCTGCTCCATCCTCCGTATGATGACATCTTTGTCATTGTGGGAGGGGGTTGGACCCAACGGCCCTTGTGGTCTCTTCTAACTCAGTTATTCTTCTGTGACTTAACATTATGCCTATATTGTATTCAACCAAGAAATGCAATGCCTCTCATAGGAACATAAGGAGCTGCCTTTGAAGCAGGTCAGACTGCCTGTCCATGTATCCTGGTATTATTTTTCTGGGTCTAAGCTATCTGAAGGATCATTTTCTCCCAAGGGAGCCTGCTCTTGCATTGAAATTGTTATGGGCCCTTTGCTCCATCCCACCATCCAGAGTAACATTTGTGGGCACATGAGAGAGGACATCTTCAGTGAACATTCCCAGGCTATGAAATTCCTTGACGAAGGAAGCTAGGCCAGCCCAACCCTGTTTCCCTTGTACATGAAAGTAAAGTCTTTTTTTTTAATTATACAGACAAGACTTTTGGCAGCAATAGCATGTGTATTTCTATACCGCTTATCAGCTAAGTGCTCTCTAAGTGGTTTGCAATGTATTAGCTAATTGCCCCCAACAAGCTGGGTACTCATTTTACTGACCTGTGGAAGGATGGAAGGCTGAGTCAATCTGGAGCCCGGCAGGATCGAACTCACAACCTTATGGCTGCAGTACCGGCATTTAACCACTGCACCACCAGAGCAGTTATCATAGACTTTTAATAAGGCGTTTGCTTCATGTTTTTCATTCATTTATTTTTACTTGGTTTTAAAGTTGTGTGTTTTAATTGATATATTTTACATTTTTAACTGCCTGAGGATTAAGATCTGCTGAGGGGACCATCCTCTGTTCCCACCAGTGAGTTCAATAAACTGTCAGGATGCAGGAGAGGGTCTTCTTAGCCATGGCCCCACAACTGTAGAGTGATCTTTCCCTGAAGGCCAAACTGGCACCAACACTCATGTCATTTAGGTGCAAAGTTAAAACTTGGCTTTTCACCAGAATCTTAGGCTTCATTAATTCTATACAAAGATTGTTATATACAGTTCTAAAAACTGTTGAGTTTTGTGTTATTTAAATAATATTACTGTTTTATGACCTGCTCAACCTGTTTTAATACAAGAGGGCCAAAGTTGCATAGTGGTTTGAGCACTGGATTAGGACACTGCAAGGCCAGGGTTTGAATTCCACACAGCCATAGTAACCCAGTGGGTTACTCAGCTTTAGAGGAAGGCAAGGGCAAACCCTCTCTGAACAAATTCTGCCAAGAAACCATGTGATAGATTTGCCTTAGGGTCGTCATAAGTCAGAAATGACTTGAAGGCACACAACAAAAACTTGATATAGGACAGGGTATAAATATTTGAGAGCCAGCACAGTGTAGTGGTTTGAGCATTGGACGATGACTCTGAAGACCAGGATTCATTTCCCTGCTTTGCCATGGAAACCCACTGCGTGACCTTGGGGCTGTTGCACACTTTCAGCCCCAGAAAGCCCTGTGATAGGTCCACATTAAGGTTGTCAACAACTTGAAGGCACACAACAACAACAACAACAACATTTTAATAAATAAATAACTTGTAGTTTGTTTCATTCATTGTATTGTTAATTGATCTGAGTTCCATTTTGAAAGAAAGAAAACCAGATATACATCTCATGAAGAGAGATAAACATTGATACTCAGCGGAGCTCTCTAAAGACTGAGGCAGTGATCTTATCAGACTTTAGCTACATGAGATCCTTCCAACTAGAGATGGCAGGGATTGAATCAAAAACCTTCTGCACGCAAGGCCTATATTGCCTAATAGGAAGGGGTACCCACAGCACATGACAGCTTGCCTGTTTGATGCCCTATTCCTTAGACTTGATTGAAAGAAGTTCTCCTTTGCCTGTGAGGTAAGCAATCTGGTACTCTCTTGGTGTTACAACTTCCATCATCTGAGTGTTGCTGACGGCAGTTGTCTAAAACATCTGAAGATCCCCATCTGTTTATAGCACATCTGTGCTGCTATAGAGATCTGTACATCTATAGCGCATAGCTTGATTCTGTCAGTTGAGGCATCCAGACTCAGATATGCTCTTTACCAGCCTTCCTTTATTTGACTACTGTCCATGTTGGGAGATGAAGGGGATTACAGACCACACACCTGAAAGTTATCAGTTTGGGTGATTTTTTTTGCAAGTTACCTGATATATATGGGAAACCACTTTTTAGTGCATGTGCTTCTTCTATTTTTCCTGTGTGGTGACACTGCCACCATGAGTGACCTGTAGCACTGATTTTTGCATTAGAACTCCTAGCTGTGTGGAGCATTTAAAAGTTTTCACTGCTAAATACTCTTGAAAGTGGTGCTAGTTGAGAATGCTTCCTTGGCACTGGGAGTTCCATATGAGAAGCAACACTATCTGATACATGGCTTGCAGAGATGCCACTTACACACCTGGGTGAAAGGACCAAGGTAGGTTTACCAAGTCAGTCAAAGAAGGTATTTCCAGAGGAAGATCTGATCAAGCTCATTCCCTGCCCCACTGAATACAGTAGAGGGAGGGCAGGTGCAAGAAAGCAGCAGGCATGCATATACATGTTATTCACATAGTTATATTTACTGTTTTTTAAAAAAATGCTGCATCTCTAGAAATCCAAAATGGCTATTTAGCAAACTGCGATGGTGAAAATGGATATTCGATCAGGCATTTGTGGAGCTTGGACTTGTTGTTTTTTAGGCTGTAGTTTGCAGAATCCCCCAACCAGCATAGTCAGGCAATTGTTGGTGATGTAGTCTAGAAGATAACTTGTATGAGCTCTGGCCACATGGACCTAAAATATTAACATGTCTGCACCAAGAATTATGCAAATTCATGACTTAAGTTAGGCAAAGTTAGGCAAAGATATGCCTATAAAGTGATTGCCCAGTGTAATCTAGTTTAAGAATCTGTGGATATTACCTATGAAATTAAGCTTTCAGGATCTTTTGAATGTTTTCATTTCTTACAGGTCTATGGCAATGGGTGGTAGTGCTGATTTTACTCCATGTTCCCTGTGTCTTCTGCAGGCTAGTGGAGAGCGGGTGAGCCTAACCATTTCCAGGCCCGCCAAGTCACAGATTGTGAGTATCCTAAGGGACGGAGGAACTCACCCAGTCAGCCAGCACCCATCTCATCCGCTGTACCACAGCAACAGGCCCAGCCCACACAGGGTAAGCTTGAACAGCCTGACATTCATTTTGGGATGGGAGTTAAATTTGTTTGGTTCCTATCTTTAGTGCAAAATTCATAATCTGCATTTCCTAAACCAGTACATAAACCAAAAATGAATTTATTCTTCTCCTAATTTTGCTGTCCAGATCTCAAAAAACACAGTGCAAATTATGTTAAGGAACATTTCATGCAAAAGATGTGTGTTTTTAGAAATAACACACAAAACTGCTTTGCGTTGGGGAAAATTGCACAAAAAATGTATTTTCATGAATTTCTGTGCAGATTTTTCTTTAAAAAATACAAACTGATGCCAATTTGAGATAGAACAAACATAAGACTGAAAAAATGAGAAACTTAGGGAAAGCAAAAACCAATATCTTCATAGTTTGCTAAAAGAATTAGTACCCAATCATTATTTTAAAAAAACGTTAGAACTATATCACAAAAGGCAAGTAAATTGCAATTACAGTAGGACAATAGCATCTTTGGCTAGGACATATCACATGCTATTTTTCTTCTGTTGTTCTCCCAATGGGAGGCTGTTTGAAAGGTGTTTCTTTTATTCACACACAAAATCCATTAATGACCTCCTTTGTAAAAGAAATGCTTTTTAAATGGTTTCCCACCAGAACAACAGAAGAGGAGCATGGTAATATGGTAAGTCCCAGTCAAAGATGTTATCAATGTTATCACCCTGCTGTAATTGTGATTTATTTGCCTTGTGTGATACAGTCCTAAGTTGAACCTACCACCTGCATAAGAGTCAATAGGTGTACAGACAGGTAGGAGAATGACTCATCCATGGATAGAACAGCTTGAATGGTGCTGATCAATCACATTGTAAATTAATGTTTTGTTACCATGTTACATTTCTATTCCACCTTTCCTTCACTGAGCGCAGAACAGCAAATGTGACTCACATTTTTTTAAATGTTATCCTCATAACAACTGATAATGTTGTCTGCATAACATTGACAGAAGCTGGGCAATGATTGGGCCAAGGTCACCTAGTGTGTTTCTGGAGCCCACCTCCATCCCAGTCCAACATTCTGCCCACTACACCTCACCTGTGTTCTCTGAAAACTGTCCATGTGCAATAGAGGACTTCAACCAACCTTTGACTGTGTCACTTCAGCAGCTGGCACAGCTTAAGTCTCCACTGCTGTATGCCTGAGCATATCCAAAAGACCACAGTTCTAATTCCCATCTTACTCCCAAAAGGTTGGAATGTGTGACCTAAATGCCATTGTCTGTCCAGGGACAGGAATCTTGTCTCCCTTCAGATGTTGTTGGAATGCAACTCCCATCAGCCCTAGCTACCATTGTGAATGGCCAGAAATGCTGAGAGTTGCAGTCCAGCAACATCTGGAAGAATATACAATTCCTATTCCCATATTAATCCCAAACAAAAAAGACTCATTGAATCAATGGGAGTTTAGTAAGTCAACACTTGTGTAAATTCCATTGATTCAGTGAGTTTATTCTGAGTGGGACTAGCAATTCAATTTTGGCTTTTGTGCTGTTATTGTACAGCCCAGATTAAATATAAATGGTAGATGAGAGGGTCCACCAAAATTTTACATTTTCCAGTATGTTCATGAAAATATTCAAGATCTCAGTGCTTTTGGTGGTCAAAGGGAGAGAGTGAAAGAGAAGCCCACACATCTGTACCTGACTAAATGTGGGTTTCAGATCCAGCTTGACCAGAATGTCTGCCTGAGCTAGCAACATTTAATATCTTTTTTCAGGACCTCTCTCAATGTGTGACTTGCCAAGAGAAGCACATCACAGTGAAGAAGGAGCCCCATGAGTCCCTTGGCATGACTGTAGCAGGAGGCAGAGGCAGCAAAAGTGGAGAACTGCCCATCTTCGTTACAAGCGTACAGCCTCATGGCTGCTTGGCCAGAGATGGCAGGATCAAAAGAGGTGGGAGTGGAATGCCTCTTGAAGCAGATTGTTGATGGGGGAAAACTCTGTTAAATACAAGTCTCACTGAAATATATAAGGAGCTACTTTTATCTTGCACAGCTCCCCTTTCATTTTCATGAGGCTTATGTAGGAGATAATGCCCAGTATCCTGTTGAGGCACTGTGATAGCAGCTGCACTTTGGGCAGAATCAAGCAGCTGTGACAAAGGACGGTAGACAAAAGCTACCAGCGCTGAGCAGCCTCTTTCTTTCATGCTTTCCTTCTCTCATGATGTCTGTACCTGTGACCTTTTTCCTCCTGTTGCTGCTCTGCAAGAGCTATGCAGTTATTGCAAATGTATCCATTTTACACACATGTTATTGAAGAGCTGAGCTGGACAGAAGATAGACTGAGATCTGCTGGTATTTCTCTAGCCAGTTTGCAATAAAGCAGTAGGGTTTCCATCTCCCATTTGTTTAACAATCACAAGTAAAATTGCCAGTTTCAAAAATTACAACGATATATGTCACAGCTGGTATTAATACAGTTCGCTTATTGCTTAGCATCAGAGATCTTGGCTTGTAAAACAAGTCTTATTTTCCTCCTTTTCAGATGAATTTTGTGAGCCTCCAAAGATTATGGACATATTCATGGTTATGTTGAGGGCTGGGTGGAAAAAACTAAGACAAACCTGTATGTGCAAATCCAAAAAGGGTCACATTCTAAGATTAAAATGTACTACAACAGAATTTTTAAAAAGTGTATATTATTCTGGATCTGCTAGCCATGGATAAAGAGCAAGAAGCTATTCAAGACTAGAGATGAATCTTCAATAAACAGTCACATAGCTACTAACATTGGTCTTATCATTAATACTTTGCAGCCTGCATAGTTGTCGTAATAATTTTCTTAGGAGTTAACAGGCAGATTTATCAGTTGGGCTTGCACTGTATGGACCAGTGTGAGATGAGTTTCCCCCACCTTGAATTGACTTGGCTTGCAAATAAGCTGGACTATTTATTCCCCCACATCCAAGGAAATAACTGCTTATTCCAAGCTGAAACTAATAAAGGGTATCCCTTTCTCATGAGCCTCCATTCCCCTGAAGGGAAAAGTTGTCCAGTTTTGGTTCAGAAATGGAGGCATAGTGGCTTAAAGATAGCAGTTTATTTAAGAACACAGTGCCAGACCAGATATCAGTCAGTCCAAGCAATCTGGCACCAAAGCAAACATATCCAACATTTATAGCAGTTTTGGAAAGTCTGCCTAACAACAGCATGCATCTTGCCTGTAGCAAATCATTGGACCATGGGAGCTGTGTGTCTTCTCATTGTTTTCAACATACAGTAACTCTAAAGTAAAATTATCACAGGCTTTTCTCGGCAAGATTCGTTCAGAGGAAGTTTGCTGTTGATTTCCTCTGAGGCTGAGGGAATGTGTCTTGCCAAAATTCAACTGGTGGGCTTCCATAGCCAAGCAGGGATTCAAACCCTAGCCTCCTGGAATTCTAGTCCAAGACTCAAACCACTACACTATGCTGACTCTCATAGGGAGGATATGGGAGATCTATTAGCCAATCATGCAACAGCAGTCATTAAGCCATAATGGAAAATTATCAAGCAAGCACCAATGAAAATTATTCATGTTGACTGCTTTCCTTATGTTTCAGATTGCTCTTGTTATTAGTAGGAAGTGCTAATTAGTTGATGGTAAGATCAGAATGCTCTGGTTAATCTGTTTTTCCTTGAGAACCCTAAGAGCTTTGGTAACTACGCAGCTTCTAAATTTCTGTTTGATTCAGAATACTTTTTCTTTAGCATGGGGGGTGGTGAGGTTATTTTGTTTTGTTTCTTCACCTTAGGGTTAACTTCTGACCTTTCCCTTCAACTGTCACTGCTGTACTTACATAGCTGACATTGCTGCTGTGGCAATAGCTGCTAGTGGGAGGAAGGGAAGGGGCTGTTACATGCAGGAGCATGCTAGGCACAAATAGCTACCGACAATGTGGCCCAGATATACAAGTTTAAGTGTCATTGCTATACAGAATGCTGCTGCATCAATCATGGTATAAGACACCAGGTGCCATGGTGTAAGGCAGCATCTGCAGTTGTACTTTTTTGGCCATTGTTTAATCAGCATATTTCATGGTTATGTAAGCAGAGTTCCACAAGTATAACTGTTTCACACAGTTTTATATTCTTGGAGGGACTGTAAATATTCATCAGTGCCTTCAGTGCACCATTTGATTTGCTGGGATTGCGGAAACAACCATGAAGCACTCCCCATTGCACAATGGGGCAATAGGCAGTCAAATTGGCAGATATGCAGAAGACTGGAGTAGTCCAACCACCATATAACTACATAGGTTTGCACTAGGCAAGCATGATGTATGTGCCAATATGTGCCAATGCAGCTACAATGATTTATATGATCCAAGTGCCAGTCAGCAGCATGAAACAGCAATTTACATTCTTGCACAGGAAAATCACAGGTTTCTGAAAATCTAATAAGAGTTTTTGGCCCTCTCTACTTCCTTTTTCCCCAGGTGATGTGCTGATGAATATTAACGGCATTGATTTGACCAATTTAAGTCACAGTGAGGCGGTGGCAATGCTCAAAGCCAGTGCTGCCTCTTCAGTCGTTGCCCTTAAAGCTTTGGAAGTTCAGATTGCTGAAGAACAGCCTCAGGTGAATGAAGAGCCCCCCAGCACCATCAGTGAGAATGAATATGATGCAAGCTGGTCACCGTCTTGGGTGATGTGGCTGGGACTGCCAAGGTATTGCTTCACGACCAACTGAACACCTGTGCTGCTACTTGTGGTCTTCTCTAGCTCTTGTATTTTTGTTTGGATTGGTCCAGAGTTGTGCTTAGGTCATCTGTCTGACACTTTGTAGAATAGTCACTATGATGATGTATGCATTCTACAAGTCCTAAACATGATCTAGTACCACTAGACAGCCACTAGACAATCGTATAATGCTTAGAGTGTTAAGATTGGGAGGTGAATGGTCAAAGTTCTAATTCCTACTGAATCCTGAAAGGCAGTGAGTGACCTCAAGCCAGTCATTCTCCTTCAATCTGACCTACCTCACAGGGTTTTTTGTAAGGATAAAATGAGGACTATGAGAGCCATGTGCACTGTCTTAAGCTCATTAGAGAAAAAGCAGGAAACACGTATATTCAGCTAACCTCATTCCCACCCCAGTAGGCACTGGAGTAGGTAGGAGCCTAATATTTTGAATGGGAAAAAAGACAGCAGGACTACATGGGATAGGTAGGCAAGAAGATTATATAGATATTGGACTGGTCAAAATATTCTAGTCAATTTGATGGTCAGACATAGTCAGACAGTATTTTTTTAAGAAGTATTAACTTGGTTGGAGCAACAGGAAAGAAGCGTTAATTATTGGTAGGCATAATGGTTATACTTATTCAAACAACAAATTAATTTGCCATTAATGTGAATTAGTTAAGATGGCTTTTTAAAGAAATAATATATTACATTATAATGATTTTTAATAATGTTAGCAAGTGTTCCACTAAACGCAATCAACTCCTTGCCCAGTTAAAAAAAAAGACCAACCCAAAAAAAGATGAATACAGTTCTCCCTCCACATTCACAGATTTGACCTTTGTGAATTTCATTATTCCGCTCCCCCACATTCTTCTTCTTCCATTCCCTTGCATTTTGCTGGGTGCAGAGAAGGAAGGCAAGGATGCCAGGGCAAAAAGCAAGGGAACGGGTTGGGGGAAGGCATAGGCATGCTTTCCCTCTCCCTTCCAGGGGTTCCCCCTCCCATGCCTTTGCTTTTGACCCAACATGGAAGATGCACACTGAGGCAAAAGACAAGGGAATGGGAGGGGAGACATGCATGTACCTTCCTTCTCCCCTCCAGAGCTCCCCGCTCCCATTTCCTTGCCTTTGGCCCCAGTGTGCAGAATGTGTGCAGAATATGCCGGTACTGCAGCCACAAGTTTGTGAGTTTGATCCTGCAGGGCTCCAGGTTGACTCAGCCTTCCATCCTTCTGCAGGTTGGTAAAATGAATACCCAGCTAGTTGGGGGCAGTTAGCTAACACATGCTATTGCTGTTGCTATGTGCACTGAGGCAAAAGGTAAGGGAATGGGAGGGGGGAACTCCAGAAGGGAATGGGAGGGGAGGGGGATAGCAGGAGGGAGCTTTTCATGGTTTTTCCACTTTTGCCAAGGTTTTGCACCCTGAACTCTCATGAAAGTGGAAGGGCCACTCTACAGTTATAAAAGCAAAGGAGCAGTAACCATTTTAAAATGCAGTTAGATGGCAGCTAAGCCATCTAAATAGTAATGGTCTTGGCTTTGTGGCATAGTTAACCATGGTCAATTAATAGATGATCAGTTCACTCTAAAAATGTCTCAGCTGATTAAGGAGGTCTCCGGCGACAAATTATATTTGCAAGGGGTCTCTGGTAAAGAAAAGTTTAAGAAAGGTTAAGTCTTAGGGAATTGCTATGAGCTAATTACTAGCTGCTGTTTTATTTTTGTTTTTAAAAACTATATAATAATATATTTTGTTTATTTGTGGACAATGTATATTGGAAACCTGTTGAGGCACTATTTACAAAGAACATGGGTTATCCATTTTTCCACAGCTGTCTGCACAGTTGCCATGATGTAGTGCTACGGAGGAGCAATTTGGCAAGCTGGGGTTTTAGCATTGTTGGGGGCTACGAAGAGAATCACACAAACCAGCCTTTCTTCATAAAAACTATTGTACTGGGAACACCAGCATATTATGATGGAAGACTTAAGTAAGTAATTTCACTTACTTCCTTTATGCTTCTTTGAAACAAGGAGGTACAGTAGGCTAATGTGTGATTCTGCAAATTCAGGATCACATTGTACATGTTCCAAATGTATTATTATGCAACTTGCTAATTTATTCATTCAGAGTTTATCTGCATGTTCCACCCATAGAACCTACCCTTTTGCACAATTTATGCTACCTTTCAAAATATAAATTAGGTTTGATATCTTTATTACTATAATTTATTATTCTAATTCAAAGTGCCTGTCTCTCAGTTATGCTATACAAATTTACATGCTGGATCACAGAGTCAAAACATTTGATGTATTACCTAATGGGGACCAAAATAAAAACTATGGTAATATTTAGACCTGATCTATCAGCTACTTTCATTTTTTTTTCTCTCTAAGATGCACTTTTATCAACTGATTTTGACCAAGTTGGTATTGATATTGGCTGCTATTCAGTATTGCAGTTACAAATTTATAAACTTGGAGTTACAGATCTGTAACTGATCTGTATTCAGTAAGGCTATGTAAATGCCTTAAGAGCCAGCCATCAGATCAGGCAAAGGAAATCTGTCTGGCTGGTGATTGAGGCACAAGGAGAATGGCGTGTCCACCCTCTTCCAACATTGAGTGACCTGGCAGCCATCAGAAGCAGAACCTCTTTTGCAAGTCCTTGTCACAGCCTTGTTCAGTGGCAGGAGTGGGGTGGAAACATCATTCTTCTTGTACCCTGATCACCAGCTGAACATACCTCCTTTACCTCACCCAGCAGCTGGCTCTTAAAGTGGACTCAGGGGTTGGAGTTGGGCTTGGAGACACTAGTTAATTAGATCTCCTTAACTAAGTAGACAATCCAGGATTCCAGCAATCAGTAATTTGACAAACTTGTTATTTAGACTTATTGTTGGTATTGTGAACATTTTTGTTCAAGTTCAGGATCAATTAGAAAAGGTTGGAGGAGGGATTCAAAAAGTTGCTGCTTGGGTCCCTTTTGCATGAACCTTGGTGTGACATAAATTTTAAGCATCATAGGTTCTAACTGTTTGATTTGAATCATAAGCAAGATCACCCTCCCGCTGGGTAAATCTCAATATCTCAGTATCTCTCTCACACTCTTTCTCCCTCCCCCTCTATCTGTAATCTCTCCCTTAAAACTATCTAAACTAGTGCATCACCACACCTTTGCAGCAAATTCCACAAATTAGGGATGTACTGGATGAAGTAGTCCTCTCTTTTGTCTCCACTGAATCCTTCAACAGCCAGCTCTGTACATAATATAAGTATGAATGAATGCTTAGAATCCTGAGCACTCTTCAGGAACCAAAGAGACTACAAGTGTTTGGTATTGACCGTTGTGATTAGCAGAATTGCAGACAATATTTGCACCAGCCTGCAATATTTTGAAACAGATAAGCTCTATTCTCCTCAGGAGCAGCCCTTAAGTCCCTGCTGACTGTCCTTCAGAGGGAAACCAGTCTAGCAAGCATGTTTTGTTTGCTGTAAATGAAGACAGAAAGACAATTGATAGGCCCTCTGGTGGGAGCACACAGATAATAATTTTATAGCGTACTCCATTTACATTCCGCTCTTACAGTCTTAAATAACAGTATGGGTTACATACAGTAACCTGGTAACAGAACTAGAGAAAGTTTACCTGTACATCCATCCAGCTCTCTCTTCTGCCCACAACAGCCCTGTATTGTTTTGTGATCTCTGTCAGAGATACTTTCTATGTTTATGTGGATTCCTCAAGTGTTTATTACGGTAAACATCTAAAGTAGCAGAGGTAGACAGAAACATTGCTACGCATACAGCAGAAATGATTTGGAGAGACAAGCTTAGAAAAGTTATTTGTCTAGATTGCAGTTCTCCAGATCTTCCAGCCAGTAAGGTCATTTGGTTCTAAGGATGAAAATCTTTGCTGATTTTGTTATTTTATGTGATAATGAATCATTTCTCACTGCTGGATGAAATTATGAGAGTTTTTCTGCATTTTTCTGATTTTTTTATTTACAAGTAAAAGTCAGCCCTCTATATTCGTAGATTCTGTATCCACAGACTCAGCTGACCATGGCTTGAAAATACTGACCCCCAAATAAATTCCAAGATGCAAACTTTTATTTTGCCATTTTATATGCCGTTTTACTATACCACTGTACATAATGGGACCTGAGCATTCGTGAATTTTGGTCCTGGGTGTCCTGGAACCAAACCCTATCGGATACCGACGGCCTATTGTATTTACTTATTTTTGCATTTGGCATTTTGCAGTTGGTACTCTTTTCTGTTCAAAAAAATCATTTGTGCAAAAGGTCAGTAATTCATCACAGAAACAGTGCAAAATACAATCTTTTTCTATGCAAAAATGTTTCTTAATGCAAAACAATGTGAAAATTTTTCACATTGTGAAAATTTTTTAAAGAGGTTGATTATTTTCTTGCTAAGGTGCTTCGATGTGTTGCAACTCCTTTTCTCACCAAGAGAAAGGAAAGAAACGTGAGCATTCTTTGCCTTCATACTTTGTCCATATTAACTAAACTCTGCCATCTTTCCTCACTGTTTCCCTCTACAGATGTGGTGATATGATTGTTGCGGTCAATGGACTTTCAACTGTGGGGATGAGCCATTCAGCACTGGTTCCTATGTTGAAGGAGCAAAGGAATAAAGTAACATTGACAGTTATCTGCTGGCCAGGAAGTCTTGTATAGATTCAAAATGCAACACCACTTGTGTTCAAGCAGCTTCTTTTTTCTAAATGGCTGGTTCAAAACCTTCAAGCAAGCTGTATTTTCTTTTCTTCTGTTCATTTTCTTTTCTACTACTGATGCAGCTGGTATTAAGCTGGGCCAAAAATGCTACCTTCATAGCTGGGAAGGGAGGGTGGGGGGAAGAAAGATTCTCAACCTCACTGTTTGTATTCTTCCATCTTGAAACAGCCATTTCTATCATCTTTCTTGGGTTTTCTCTTTGTTTTTCACATGCTGACACTCAGAACATCCATGTGTGCACACACTGGAGGGTCTCAGAGTGCGTGCAGAGGCAGTCTTTCTCCAGGAAACTGTAGGGCTTATTTGCATTGAACTGGTGAGCTAATGTGCCAGTACACTAGACCACAGCTATGTCAATTCCTTTACTGTTAGGAGATAATTCAAATATATCAGCAAGATCTGAGGGGGGTGGGTAGCAACTGTTATACAGGACCTCTAATGTTAAGCTACAAAGTAGAGTTTGAAAATTTTAATTTTTTGGACTCAGACACTCAGAAATCACCAGCCAGTATGCTGGCTGAGGGCTTCTGGGAATTGAAATCTAAAAAAGTAAATTTTCCAGGCTCTGTACAAAACACCGACTATTAAAGATGCCTCATTTGTAAAGCACTTGCTGTTTGCTTCTAGGTTTGCAGCTAGCATTGTTTGGGCAACAAACGTCTGGAAGCATGCTTTATGGTTCTTAAAGTATGTTCCCAGTGTTACCATGTGTCCCAAGAGTGTTTCTGCAAGTTGCTCCTCTGTCTCACAGTCCCTGCATGTCTCTCAGAGGGTGGGCAATGCCTTATGTTATGACTGCTGTGAAGAAGCTGCAGGAAACAGTCCCAGGGGCACATGCTGGACATAACAATTGTCCCACTTGAAAAAGAACACATCAAGTTCCTGCATTGTCTGGAATGTCTGGCCTCCAGTGGTAGCTATTGGCATCTCCAAGGAATGCAGTGGAGATATTTCCAGGGATGCAGACGGCAGTGTGAGCATAGCCCTGCGTTATGACCATTACCCTCACAAAAGCATTTACTCTAGTGGATGGTAAGTGTCAGTGTATGAATCTGTTCCTAATTACATGCAAATCTGCAGTCCCACATTTCACGATCAGGCATGGCAATAGCTTTGTAAGAGCAGCCTCTATGTCATCCAGTTGCAGTTTAGGTAAGTTGTAGCATAGATTGCACTGGGGTTATGATGTCAGGCCCGTGCCAGCCTGTGAGATCTGCACTGTGACATGGATGGTTTCCATATCAGATACACAAAGTACATCCTACATGCATAATCTCCACTGTGTTCCAGAAAAAGGTTGTGTATCCTGTGTGATAAAAGAAATCAAAATTGAAATCCTGTAACCTGAATAAATTATGAAAACTTGCAATTACATCTGTATTTTGCATAATTTATTCTGCTCTGGCAATCATTGAATAAGATATGGAGCCATGGAAACTATGAAGCCCTGGCCCCTGGAAGTCCTATTCATCCTTGCTTTGATTTTCAATATTTCTCTTTCTTTAATTTTGGTATTAACATGTTAAAGTTTGCGAATCAATAATCACAGCAAACACAACAAACAGCTCATAAAATACATGACCCTTCACAAAGTTTGAATTCTTCATCCTCATGAATATCTTCAGCCATAAGGGCTAGAAAATTGCTTCTTTTTTTCCTTGAAATGAAAGTTGAGATCCTGGCAATTTTAAATTGTGTGCCAAACATTGGTTTTCAGTCCCATGCAGTGTGTCAAAGGATACTCAGAACTGACATAGCCCTTGCCTCAAATGCATCAGATCACTTCCAGTATTTAGGTCAGACCAAAGCTTGGAAAAGTTGTTTTTGGACTGCAGTTTCCAGAACCGCTATGGTCATGTAGGCAGAGATTTGGGTGGCTGTACTTCAAAACAGTAATTTTTCAAAACTCTGGTCTAAACTGAGGATTGGAAACCCTTCAATGCATATGCTGTGTTGGTTTCCAGACTATAGATAAAGGGCTGTTGCAATCATAAAATAAGTGGGTATTCTGCACTGGATTAATCCACCAGTCCTGATTTAAAAGGTACACTGCATACCAGAACTCTTTTGCCTGGATTAGATATGCAATGTTTACATGCAGTTTTTTTCCCCCGGTAGTATAGGCAGAGCCTAAACTTTTCTAGATGAGTGATACCCTGGAAATCAACCTGTGCTGTTGATCTTAAATTTCCCTTACACTTTTTGCAATCTAGAATGGAAGGATCATCTAGATATTGTCTGTCTCCTTCTCCCCCAAAGGAGCTGTGACAGGAGAGATCCAGCTAGTATCCTTTTGTGCTCCTTAATACATGTTTTGAAAAGGGCAGACACTTATGAACATCTTCATATTCACCTGCTGTTTTCTCCATAATTTTCCAAGAGTCTGTCTTTTTATAAGGGAATGTTTTCATCTCATAGTTTCATTTGCAGGTTGCGCGTGTTCATTTCAGTAGGACAAAAAACCTGGGTTTTTATTTTTATTTTGTAATGAAGTGCAATAATTGGATTATTTCTTAGCAACCTATATAGTGTACAAAGAGGTTTATACCCTACAATAAAAACATGTTGCTGATGTGATTACTTGCAATGCTGGCAAGAATGAAAAACCAAATTGGGAGGTGACTTCAATTAAATCTGCGGTCTCAGTGTTTACTGATACTACTGTTCCAAAGTGAATGTTTTGCTATGTAAGAGTTTTGATGAATCTTTTTTCTTCTAAAAACCATTTTTACAGTTTATACTGCAACTGTCTGTAGCTCTCAAGTGTATTGTATGCAAAATCCAAGGAATAATTTAAGAAAAGGGAAAGTCTGATACTGGGAATGCTATATTACAATTTCAGGAATTCTAACAGGGAGCGATTCTTTTCCCCGCAACCCAAAATGAGAGAAAGAACTGCACATTTCCCCCCTGTTCTGTCATCTGCTGACAAAAGCCCAGATGCCTTCACATAAAAATGCTGGAAAAAAAATCTCTTGTGTTTGTGGACTCATTTTCTTGGTTAATCACTTATCACTGAGTTGATGACACCTCACTTGTTATCTTACAGTAGCTTGTCTAGCCCATAATTTTGCATGTGTTTAAGTTAGTCTTTGACCTGAACAGGTTATCCTTTTATAAAGAACTCAAAACCTTTTGCTTTTGAACTAGATCCAAACTTCTGTTTCCCCTCTTTCAAAACAATTCCAGATGGTTCATCCCCAGGTGGTTCAACTCCAAAACATAATCCCAGATGGTTCAGCCCTGAAACACAATCCCAGATGATTCAGCTCCAAGACAGAATCCCAGATGGTTCAAACAGTTTTATGAATGGGAACCAGAATCCCGTTTGGGAGTCATGAATACATAATCTAGAGTTACATATTCATAACTGCTTGGTATTCATGATCCCTACATGTTCCCTAGATTAGGGGACATGGAGGGACTGTGAAAATCCATTAATCCTATCTTATCAGGAAGCAGCCTCTGTAATTGATGGGGATCAGTTCCCATTGTTCAGGAAGCAGCTGACTGATGCTCCCATCCACCCATTCTTTCTGCAAGCAGTCTCTGGTATGAGGCAAAATTGCTACAGGAACCTTGCTTCTGCTATCTCAGTGGAGATCACTCATGGGAGTAGATGGGAATGTTAGCTGCTTTCCAAATCAGTGACAAGGGAATGGACCCATCAATTGCAGCAGCTGCTGCCTGATAAATGGGAACTGGGGAAGTCAAGCCAGGACTCATTGTGTAGCCATGTAACTACAGTGGTTGTACATTTCCAGCTCCCCAGCAGAATTCCTGCTGATTTGTGTATTACCATGCTAGTATTCCTGAAAGAAGATTTAATTTCAATACCCACAAGTATCACTTTCCTGGAATGTAAAGAAGTTACATCCTGGACTATAACTTCATGAAGCCCCCAGCCAGCATGATCAGTGGCCCTGCTAGCTGGAGGATTTGGGAACCTGCAATCTAAAAAAGTTTCCAAACTGTGATATATCCATTGGAAGCATGAACTTTCCCTCTATGCTTCCTACCACTCAACCTATTAAAACCATGTAGTTTGGAATATTTTTTTTAAAAGTACCTTTTAAAAAAACACTAACCTTTGTATTTTTTTAAAATCATTTACAACAAATTAATAGGTTGCTTTCTTCCTTTCATAATATGATGCTTTTTTGTTTCTAAGGTGTAGGTGGCTAGAATATACAGTCATCCCACCACATTCACTAGGGTTAGGGCCACAGGACCCCTGTGAAAGTGAAAAAATCGCGAATAAGTCTAGGCCATCTCAAACCCTATTTAACACACAAAATAGTATGATCACCACAGTTAACCCACTGTGGATTGCTTTGAGGCATCGGGGTTCCTTCACAAAGCAGAAGTGGGGGGCTGGTGAGGCTTACTGCCGCCTTTCTTTCTTCCTCGGACCATTTTTAATAGAGACTTACAAACCTCATTTGCAGTTTCTCAGTCTCATGAGGCTTCCAGTCCTTATACATAGGGAGGCAGCAGAGGTGACAGCAAATAATTCGTAAATAATCAGATCCGCAAAATGAAACCCACAAATGTGGAGGACTGACTGCATTACCATGTAAAGAAAGGTTCCCCCAGGAAACTGGTGTTCTCAGCCTCAGCTGCTTTTGGGTGCTCTGATCTTTGGTCCTCCAAATGTTTTAGACTTCAGTTGTGAGAATGCCTAACCATTGGCCAAGGTGACTAGGGCTTCTGGCAGTTGAAAGCTCTATGATATGCACTGTGACCTCTCAGTGGATGTTACACTGTCATGTGAGCAAAGCTTTCTCCGTCTTCACATCAACACTGTACTTGTTCTTAACTCAGCCTTGAGAGCAGGCACTAAACCACATATAATGCCAAAGATCAGCAACTAGAGCAGATTCACTGAACCCCCTTTTGAATGATGAGTCAACAATTATAGAAATGCCATTCATTTAATGAGTAGACTCTAGTCCTGAGCTTTCCAAACTTTTCATGTTGGTGACACACTTTTTGGACATGTATAATTTCAAGACACAGTAATTCACTTTTACAAGCAAGCCAGAGGTTAAATAGCGGGAAAGGCAGCCCCCACCCCACCCTAATCCTGGCTCGCTGCTGTTGCACCCACTGAGGAAAGACCCTGGTGAGGGCAACAACAGTGGGAAAGGCAGCCCCCCTACCTGATCCTGGCCCGTTGTTATCACCCTCGCTGAGGAAAGACCCCAGTAAGGGTGGAGGTTGTGGGAAAGGCAGCCTCTCTTCCTGATCCTGGTGCACTGCCGTCACCCTCGCCGGGGAAAGACCCCAGTGAGGGCAGCAGCAGCAGGAAAGGCAGCCCCCACCCCCCGATCCGGGTTTGCTGCCATTACCCTTGCCAAAGAAAGAACCCGGTGAGGGCGGCAGCTGTGGGAAAGGCATTCTCCCTACCTGATCCTGGCCTGCTGCTGTGGTGGCAGCAGTGGGAAAGGCTTAGATGGGGGGGGGTGTCTATCTCAGCTCAGGGAGACAACACACACACTTCAGGTGACATACTAACATGTCACAACACACCATATGGAAAGCCCTGCTCTAGTCCATTCTACCAGTAGGATTTGGGCATATCTCATGTCATTGTTTTGTGACTTAAAAGGGGTGGGAAATCTGTGTCCCTCCAGATGTTCTTGAACTCCACCAGCTCCCATCAGACACACCCAATAAGACCAAGGGTGATGGGAACTGTAGTCTGGCAGAATCTAAAGGACCACAGGGTCTGTGCATATAAGGAGGAAACATGAATCAAGGGTAGACTCCCCAACGCTACCGTTAACCTTCATAAGGAGTACTGTAGATAATACAGCATGTGTCTCTTTTCACTAGGTACATACAGCTAATATCAGGTGGAGAATATTACAGGGCAGGAATGAGAAACATGAACGTTTCTAGATCCCTAATTCTACATCCATTGTTGAATGGGACAAAACAGAACTGTGAGTCCAACAGCAGCAAGGAGGGTCACAAGTTTCCCACATCCACTGTAAGGGAACAATTACTGTGAGTGTTAATGTACTGTGAAGATAAAATTTGACAGCCATAAATCCTACAGTTCACTCAGTTGATATGTCCACTAGGGATGTAAATCTCCTATTTCATCCTTTCATGCAAGAATTAATTATTCCAAGTTTCCTCCCCACAAGGGCTTCTGCAGTTCTGATATTCCCACCTCCCTGAAAAAAAAATCATGAACAAAATGTACTATTTTTTTGCTCAGCAAATTGTTATTTGAATCAAAAGCTTGGTTTTTGTGTGCAAAAAACAAAAAGTATTTTGCACAGTATGCATGTCAAATACACTGTTCCCTGTGCCACAAATGTTGCATTTTATGGAGGGGGGGGGAGGAGAGAAAAAAGTTTGCTATGCAAAAAAAAAAAAAAGCATATTTTAGCACAGAAGAATTTTCCAGGAAAAAGTCCCAAAACACATAGGATGTCATGGTCACTGGGAGCCTGGAGAAGTACTGATTATATTACAACTCCCAGAATCCTTTAGCTAGTGTAGCCAGAAGGCATGCTCATTGAGGGATTCTGGGAGTTGTAACTCCCCCTCCTAAGAAACTGTTCTAAGCTCTGCTCCCGTACTATAGGCAATTACACTAATGCACTAACTTGTTTTACTGCATGTAATGTAGGAGGCATGTATCCATTAAGATTTAATGACTTGCCATTTCATTATATTAAACCATAGCAAAACTGCAATAGCAGCATAGAGGGAGGGTTAAGGGCCTCAGGAGTCTATTCACTTAGCTATCACCTTGAAATGGCACTGTCTGTCTTAACACTATATATTCTACAGAGGAACTTTCTAGCAGTAACATCCTGGGTAATTGCGGTCACCAACCTTAGCTGACAAATAATAGAGGAAAGAGGAGGTGGCAAAGGTTTTATTATTTCTAACACAGGACAATATAAGTGGGACACACAACAAAATACTGCAGTACTATGGAGCGTTCCCGCTCAAGAACCAGCCAGCCATGCCTCATAACGCTCCTGCTGTTCTCAATTTGTCTATAACAGATAATTCTCTGTTGTCCTACATTTTTACCTGCTTTTAAAATGTCCTGGTTTCTCTCCCTTCCTCCCCCTTCTCCCCTTTGTCCTCAGCTTCCTTCAGCTGCTGCAAACTAAGTTCAAAGGGCAAAAGTTTTGTGCTTAGTTAACTCAGCAGGGGACAGAGGAGAGGAACAGAATTTTAACTTTCCCAACAGGCCCAGGAAAAAGCAAACTGCTGCAACTGCTCCTAGTTTGCACATTATTCCTCATTATAACTTCTGCCACCTTGACCAGTTCTGATGTTGCTTGGCCACCTGCGTCCTGGTTTTTATCCAGGAAAAGTTGGAGGGTATGATGCCTTAGGAGTATAGCATCCAGATCAAGGAAGTAGTAGTCCCATCCTATTCTGCTTTGGTTAGACCTCATCTGGGATACTGTGTCCAGTTCTGAGCATGACAGTTCAAGAGCGACATCCCCAAGCTGGAATATGTCCAGAGAAGAGTGACCAAGATGATCAAAGGTCCAAAAACCAAGTCGTACAAGGAACAAGTTAAGGAGCTGGGTATGTTTAGCTTGGAGAAGAGAAGGCTGAGAGGTGATATAAATAATTCTTTAAATATCTTAAAGGAAGTCATGTAGAAGACAAAACAAGTTTGTTTTCTGCTGCTCCAGAGACTGGAATATGAACCAATGGATTCAAATTACAAGGAAAAAGATTCCACCTAAACACTAGGAAGAACTTTATTTTTTATTGTAAGAGTTGTTCAAAGGGGAACAGACCACCTTGGAGACTGATAGACCCTTCATCTTTGGAGGTCTTTAAGCAGAGGTTAGATAGGCATCTTTTAAGAGGGCTGTAATTGTTTATTCCTATATGGCAGAAGGTTAGATTAGATGGCCCCTGCGGTTTATACCAGCTCTAAGATTCTATGATTCTAAGTTGTCGCGATTACTGCCTTGGGGCAACCTACACTGGTGGCCCTGTTCACTGATGGGAGGTCCATAACAATTTATTTCCAGGGTCACTTACAAGTACAAATATGGGAGCATGCCCTATGGGCCAGAAGTGTGGCTGCTCTGAAGCCTAGGAAGCCACACTGATTTTTTTTCTCCACCAGAAGGCTGCAACTGCATATCCACCAACATTTCACAAATGAAAACCAGGAGTTGTGTGGCTGAGCAGTATCAGTGTGCAGTTAAGATGGCCGAACTTGTTAATGAGGAAACACACAGAAGCTAGGAGAGGCTGCAGCAGTTTGTTTTTGCCTGAGTCTACAGGGAAGGGGAAGCGTCCACTCTTCCTCTCCTCTCACCTCTGCTGAGTAAATTGAGTGCCAAATTGGGACAGTCTGAGGGTATAACAAGTGCACTGTCACACTTGCCATTTTTGGAAACTAGAAGTTACTTGTGTCAGTTCTGGTCCCCTCTTTTTTCTTTTTTTTTTTGGTGGGATATGGCTGGTTTGGGGGTCACATCCCAAAATGGTTGGAAAAAAGGGGGTCTACAAAGGGTTTTGACACTTTGCATATGTGTGCAGTAGTAGCTGTTATTGTTTTACTAAAAACTTTTTTCAGGATTAAAAATATTTGGGGGGCAGGTCTAGAGGGGATGTCAAGGGTTTCACTGGTTGACCCAAAGTCCAGATACAGCCTACACTATTCCCGCTCCTGCTGCAGACACTAAAAAATTGCAGGGAATATTCACCAAGAAGCTGCAAATAAGAAATGTAGTCATGGTTGTCCAGAACTACCAAATATATGAGTGGAGGCACCAAATATTTCTTACACTCAATGAAATCACCCCAGCTGACTTCAGATGGATGCCTCCTTAGGAGATCTACTAACTCACTCAAGCATGAAAGTGTCATGTTTGGAGATTCTAGCTTCTGGATTAATTCCCCCTCTCCCAACACCAGCATCAAGCTCGAAGAAGTTTGAGCTAAGTATATATATAAAAAAAAACATTTGCACATAGATTGTAGTGCATGGATTATGGAATAATGACATTTCAGATGGGTGTAAATCTTCACTTGACTTAAAAGTCACTGTCATCCCACTTTATGGGCCAGCACCAAAGATTCCCATTTTAGGACCACCTGCCAAGGCCTAAACCCTGGAAAAACACTCCTTGTCCCTTCTGGAGTCATTCAGTAAGCATACATTCAGTAAGAAGAACAAGAGCATACTCTCCAACCATCTTGATTTGGCAGGGACAGTCCTAATTAATCTGTCATCCCATTTTTTTCAGTTGTTTTTAACATGTCTTGGTTTCTCCTTCCTTTTCTAACTTTCCACCTCAGTTTTCTTTGATTGCTGGAAAATGAAGTGCAAAAGGAGAGGAGGAGGTGGAATCTTCTTTCCCAAAAGGCTCAAACAAAAGAAAATTGCTGCACTCTCTCCATGCTTCTGTGTTCTTCCTCATTAATAACTTTTAACATCTTGATTATACTGATGTTGCTTGGTCACATATGTCCTGGTTTTCATCTGAGAAAGTCTGGCAGAGATGCAAGAGAAAACCTGTCTTTGTCTTGCTGCCTGCTTTTAGGGCTGGGCCCTGATATAGAGGGCATATGAATGAGCAGTAGGAAAGAAATGAGGAGGACACTGGGTTGTATGAATCCAGTCCAATCTATTTGATTTAATCAGACCCCTCCTGGAATACAGTTCTGGACCCCACAGTTCAGGAAGAGAATATTGACATTCTGGAACATATCCAAAGAAGGGCAACCAGAATGGTAGAAAACTTGGAAACCCATACCTTATGAGGAGCAAGTGGCTTAGGGAGCTGGGTATGTTTAGCCTAAAGAAGAGAAGGTTAAAAGGTGATATGGTAGCTATGTTTAAATATTTAAAGGGATGCCATATGGCAGATAGAGTGAGCCTGTTTTCTGCTGCTCCAGATACTAGAATATGGAGCAATGGCTTCAAACCTCAGGAAAAGACATTCTTATCTAAACATTTGGAAGAACTTCCTGATAGGAAGAGCAATTCAACAGTGGAATATGCTGCCTCAAAGTGTGGTGGAATCTCCTTCTTTGGAGGTTTTTAAACAAAGATTGGACGGCCATCTGTCTAGAATGCTTTCCTAGGTGGCAAGGGGTTAGACTCGATGGACCTCATGGTCTCTTCCAACTCTACGATGCTATGATTCTATAACAATGTTGGTCTTGGACCAGAGAAAATGGAGTTCAGTGCTCAGTAGGTATGATTGTAATAGTCATGACTTCACAGCCTCACCTACCGTGTAAAACTGGATAAAATGGGAGAACTTTGCATATGCCAGTCTGAACTACTTAGAAAAAGGCCAAGATAGTCAAATGCAATTAATGATCCTTTTGTTTTGTTTACTTCTAAATAAAATTTGTTTCAGATTGAGATCCAAACATTTATAAGTCTAAACAACTATGTTTAACTGTCTGAAGGTGTGCATATTCTACCTGTCTGGTTTGGAGGTTTAGATCATACTGAGAAAAGCTCTTTTCATTCTATGGAGGCTTTCATAATTACGCATCTTCTGATGATGGTAAATGTAATTCTGATCATGCCCTTCTAAAAATGCCTCAGATTAAAAGCTTTTACGGACTCTTTAGGCCATGGGCCTGCAATTACAGAAAATGAACTGCATCTTAGCTTTCCATTGAAATTAATAACAGCACTTCTCCAATTGACTCAGTCAGTAGTTAATGGAATAAACTGCATATTTCACTACAATATGGTTTTAAAGCCATTTGAGGAGGAATCTGTCGTTCAAATGGGATAATAATTCATAGAGTACAAACTCATCTTGGGGCAAGTTTTGTAGGATCCCGAACATGTCCTGATTTTTAAGATGTAATGGATTGACAATTATGAACTGTTTGAATCTGATCTTCCTTGCTTGTGTGACTCAGAATGGTGCCTTTCATACCAGCAGAAGGGCAAAAAGAAAGGTAATCGATGCAAAAAGGAAGACAAACCAAAGTGTGGATGATGCGGTAGAACAACCTTACAGACATGTTGGACTGCAACACCTATCTTTCCCATCTGGTATGGCCATAGCCCTACATATCTGGAGGGTGTTAAATTGGAGGAGACTAAGGCCACTTCTGCACAAGACAGTTATAGCACTATTATTCCACTTTCAACATCCTATGGTATCCTGGGGTTTGCAGTTTGCCTTGAGGCCCCTCCCTAAACTGCAAACCCCAGAATTCCATAGGATGTTGAAAGTGGAATAACAGCACTATAACAGTCTAATGCGGAAATGGCCTAAGTAACCTGCTAGCTTGCATCCCCATGGGAAGGTTCTGCTTTAAAGCCTGTGGTACCTTAAAGACTAATACATTAATTTTAACATGAATGTCTGTGCTTGTGTAATAATAAATTTCTTAGCTTCTAAGACGCCGCAGGACTCTGCTGCTTTTGCTACAAAAGATTAGCACAGCTACCTTTTTGCCCCAGAAGCAGAGCTATTTATGAGCAAACATCTAACTGATAGGTCCGGCAATTAAGAGCATATGAATTCCAGCTTGATGCTTCAAAAGGGGACTAAATGCCCTTTTTATGGCTAGTAGATTTATTATGGATTTCCCAATAGCGATCTGGTTAAAATTCTAGAATGGTGGCCTCCAGAATGTTACAGCAAAAACATCCCTAAAGAGTTAACAGCCTGCTATTCTGAAAAGCAAGGGATGGACCATCTTAGTCAACATGAAAGGCATGCCTGCAACAAATATAGGATGCAATCCTATCTTGTCTGGAAATAACTCCTGTTCAACTCAGTAGGGTTTACTTCTGCACACACATATATGACTATATACTAAGATACAAATGATGCTGTTAGTTTCATTTATTAATTTAATTTATATCCCATCTTTCTTCCAATGGGGGACCCCAAGCAGGTCACAGCATATGTTAAAATAAAATGCCCCTTAAAACCAATTTATACTCCAAACAAATATTTTTAAAAATTATGCAGTCATCATTATCATCATAATCATCATCATAATCTTCATTTACACCCCACTCTTCCCTCCAAACCAGGACTCAATGCAGTTATTTTTTTAAAAAACCACTAATTTAGAACAGTTTTAAAAGGTTTAAAAAATAGTCATGAGAATAAAAGTGTTGCACACTCTGTTGAAAGACTCTTTTGCAACAAGGTGTTAGCAACAGAAAGCATGTCTAAATAAAAAGATCTTTGCCTGCCAACAAAAATAGAGCAGAGAAGAGATTCAGCTAGCCTCCTACCAAAGGAATTCCACAACCTGGGCGCAGCTACCAAGAAGGCTCTCTGACAGATCCTCACCAAATGTGCCTGTGACAGTGCTGGTGTTAGGCTTGGAAATTTAATGGAGAATTCATAATCGTTAATCATTTAATGTAATGTTGATTGATAGTTCGGACAATTGTAGCTCATGAAACAACCTTGCTTTAGAATTGTTTATTCTGTTCCGCTCCTGTTTATAATCAGTATGTAAAAGTGAAGGACTCTTGAGAATGACCTAGGATGTAACAGGGTCATGTAGATTTAGGAATGTTAAAGGTCAAATAGAATGTTACATGTTTATGAGCTGTGACTCTGCTAAATGCTGATGCATAAATCCCTTTTTCCCCCTGTAAGCATTCTTTAATATAAACATAAAAATGGTATAAGAAGGGAAGCCTGAAAGAATAAATAATCCTACCTGGGATCCTTTGGCAAAGTACTTGTGTGTGTGTGTGTGTCTTTCTTTCTCTTTTCTACCTTCCCATCTTGTGTTTGGGAGCTCATATCAGCTTGGTGTCCATCTGGGGTATGGTAAGGTGTGGTCTGCATATCCACCCTTACACTAGGAGAGAACCACCTCCCCAAAGATTTTAAAATTTGGACAGGTTCGTGTAGGGCAAAACATTCTTTCATATATTCTGGCCCTAAAGTGGCATTCATATACACACTTGGGCATAATTCCCACTAAACTCAGCAGGACTTACTTCTAAGTAAACATGCCAAGGATCATTCTCTTAAATCAATTCAGT